>JAQFZQ010003258.1:0-11204 GCA_034696005.1 Glomeris marginata | reverse complement strand
ACAAGTGGATATTCAAAGAGAAGGGGTGAAGACTTTCTCCCCCCAAAGGTGCCAACATCCAGCACCAGACATATACACCTGCGCGCGGGCCGGCAGCGTCACATTATACCAGTATTGCCAAATCAAACCCCGACCCCTACAATGAGTTGACTCTTCTGTGTGACATCATCCTCGCGCACAATCTTTCATGGCACTAACCGTAGCTGTTATGCAGACCATTAAATCTACATAGTGTAACCCTATTTAGTATTCATCACACTACTATACAGCTTTCATCGAGATTTTGGCACGTAACAGCAGCGCGATTCAACAGATTACTACGCATTATGTTTAACTTTTCTTTTTATGTACGTGATCGATATGTTACAGGAGCAATATGCTTTTTGTTAAACTATTTGACGTTGCTGTAATATATTGAAATTATAATTGTGTGCTACTAATATTTGGGGTTGTCATTTCATGCCATATTTTAATGTTATCAAAAGTTGTATGTAAATATTTTGTGAAAAGCTACTATTGTCTATCACAAAGATTGCAATTCCTACAATAATGATGACAGTTGAGTTCATAACATTTCACCCACCAATTTTCCCTTCCAAACTAAATTGTATCTTTCTGGAAACTGTTTTTAATATGCTAAACAAGTTGAGGCAGAATCTGTAGATCAACCACCTCCTGCAAAACTTCCTCTCCTAGTTTTTTCTTATCAAAAATGATAATCAATGTTGATTTTCCTGCACACTTTTCATGCTAAACATAGCTTCCAGGTCAATAAAAAATATTTGTAACATTTTTTTTTCCATGCGAATAATTGATAGGTGTTCAGAATGCCTGAACGCTCTGGTCTGATCCGAGCACGACTTTTGGGTGCTGCCAATGCCAGAGGCCAAGTGATTACATTCCTGGATGCCCATTGCGAGTGCACAAAGGGTTGGTTGCCCCCTTTACTCTCCCGGATCGCCGAAGACAAGTGAGATATCTTGATTATCATTTTAATAACATTTCTGACATGCTTGCAATATTGCACGTGCCACACTTTCATGTTGTGCAAATGCTAATGAAACGGCTGCGAATATTAATTTCCTCACATAATGTGAATTTCGCTTGCTTAATGTTCAGAAATTTAGCCGAGAGTCGTCTCAAAAATGCATAATATCATTGCATGCTGGGTTGATAGTAGGAATTAATATGCAATGATATGTATTATATTATTGTTGATACCAACTATTCACCCTGTAATTTAGCTAAGGTTTATTGTGCTATAACCCTGTATTATTTGAAATGCAATGCTCGGGTTCCATTGTTAATCTTTAAATGTGTTAAATATTACAGAACGAGGGTTGTATGTCCAATAATCGATGTGATAAGTGATGAGACGTTTGAATACGTGCCAGCATCAGATATGACATGGGGAGGCTTCAATTGGAAACTGAACTTCCGATGGTACAGGGTACCGCAACGTGAAATGGACCGAAGAAATGGTGACCGAACTCAGCCACTAAGGTAATGCATATCGATTCTTCATATGTACAAGCATACCTTATTTATTTACCTGCTATGGTATGCCGTTTTATTTTAGGACCCCAACAATGGCAGGAGGCTTATTTGCAATCGACAAAGATTATTTTAACAAGATTGGAAAATACGATGAAGGCATGGATATTTGGGGAGGAGAAAACTTGGAGATGTCATTCAGGGTAAAGTAACATCATTTCATTCTGATTATGTAAATCATTATTTATATTTTAAAGTGCATGCAGCGACGTTAAACGCAATGTCATCTGAAGCATGCAAAATTTAGCTGACAAAATGGGGGAGGGGATACCTGCTCATTTCCTTTAAAATATTCCCAATTATGAATTCTGCAATATATTTTTAATTAATATCGGCAAGTTAGCTAAATATTTGCAATATGCAATAAGATATTTCACAATTGACCTTTTTCAGTAAGCTGCTATTGGCTGAAAAAACGTTTAAAAATGGCGTCCTTAGTTGGGACGAAGTGTAGAAACCTGTTTTCTGCCAATCAGATTGCAGCTTTATCCCAACTAAGGCCTCCATTTTGGAAACAGGAGGTGCTACTGAAAAAGGACAATTGCAGAGAATTATTATAATATAGCACATGTTCTATTGCGATGCAATTGCCTTGTTATTATGAATTGGCTCTTGTTCCTTTGGAATTGTCCAGCGCTCTGGCCAATACAAAGCCTCAAGGCACTCTTCTGTACATAGCAATTGTCGGACATGACTGTCACATGACAACTAGGTTTTTCTGTTTCAAACAGAATCTTTATTAACTTGCACCGAGTTAGTGGTACTTTTTATCTCGCACTTCCACGAAACCAAATTACAAATCTCATTGTGCCGAAGTTTAAATATGACATTTAATTAACTTTCGCCATACTATTAGCTAGCTGGCCATCAGTAATATTTGCACAAGAGCTTAACTGCGTAATGCGATGTTCATGGTACGGATTACAAGCATTTACATAAATCTGGCTTGCTATTTGAGGCACTATGTATCACCTAGCTTATTTGAAGTAACGCAAGAAAATAATTACAATATCTTGACCTTGTATGAATACCCTTTATAATTTTCCTATTAAAAGCAATGGTTTCATGAATTTTGCAACACATACAATTCCCTTGCATACTTATTTATTGAAGCAGCGGGTATCCCCATTACTTACAATTATCTCTGATGCATATTGCCAATCTGCGCGTGATAATTAAAGTAAGAAGGGAAAGAGAAAAGAAAAAAAAAACACGTTATTAATCAACTCAGATATGGATGTGTGGAGGATCATTAGAAATTGCTCCTTGTTCCCGGGTGGGCCACGTGTTTCGAGATAAATCGCCTTACAAATTTCCTGGAGGAACTCACAAGATAATTATGCATAACAACGCCAGAGTGGTTGAAGTATGGCTAGATGAATGGAAGGATTTCTACTATCAAATGAACCCAGGTACCAAGATATATCACAATATTGGTGATGGAATCTGAGATTTGCCAGCTATCCGCATGAATTCGCTTCATCGTTTTTCCATGCCAATCTGTCATAAACTATCATGTGTACATGTTCATTTTCCAATAACACGGGATTGATTTGTGTTCACCTATCTTGTTCTCTTTTCTCGGTTTCTTTCTTTGCAATTGGGCAGATTTGGATGTGCGGGGGCCACTTGGAATTGGTTACTTGCTCACATGTGGGGCATGTTTTCCGAAAAACCACACCTTATACTTTCCCTGGGGGAACCAGCAAAATAGTTAACCATAACAACGCTCGTCTTGCTGAAGTTTGGCTCGATGAATGGAAGGAATTTTACTTTGCCATTAATCCAGGTAGAAACAACCCAAACAACAGTTTTGCATACTAAAGTGGTTTTTCAATTTTGGACCGAGTTCAGCATAAATTTTGTAAATATTATTATAGAAAGTTGTTTTCATTAACAACATATTTATTATTTTAGACTTGTATCTTGTGCTGAACAGTGTCCTAGTATTCTTATAGCATATACACAGTGGTGTCGTTTTATTTCATTCATATTATTGTTTAAATACTACCCTAAAGTTTTATTCTGTTGGATTGCATCCATCTGCAGTGTAGTGCATTCGATTTTCTACAAGAAACTAAGAATGTTAAATTAAATTAGAAGGGAGACTTGCATGTTTCGCCCAAATCCCAACAGCATGTTGCACTGGGAATTAAGATACACAGTATAAATGGTCTCATTCACGATGCTGTATCGTTTGATTTTACCCTGAATAAGATAACTATGCATGATTTAATTGCACACTGCAAAGCTGCATTATATGTTGCTGAATTTCACACCAAACCAAATGTATTGCACCGGGTATTCATAACTATTTGTTTAGGTGCTCGAACTGCTGAAGTGGGCGACATTTCAGAAAGGTTAAAATTACGCGAAACATTACAATGTAAATCTTTCAAGTGGTACCTAGAAAATGTGTATCCCGAATCCAATATGCCTTTGGAATACTACTATCTGGGGGAGGTAAATATAAATCTGAATATAGCTAATACTATAGCTAGCTAACCACATAATTTGGAACATTACAATATTCATTACCTGCTTTAGGTAAAAAATGCAGAAACTCATGGCTGTTTGGATACATTAGGCAGGAAAAGTGGGGAGAATTTGGGTATGGGCATGTGCCATGGATTAGGAGGAAATCAGGTAAATCTAATATATACTAGGCATTCATACTCAATATTAATATTACTTTGTTACATGACTTGCCTTGTATTCAAATTACCTGTCATTATATAAATAGGTGTTTGCATACACAAAAAGGAATCAAATAATGTCCGATGATATGTGTTTGGATGCTGTACCACCAACAGGACCAGTTAAACTTATAAGATGTCACAATCTGTCTGGAAATCAGGCATGGACATACAGCCAACAGGTAAATTTATCACAAATCATGTTTAGTCATGAAATCATGTAAGATGTTAATAATATTAGCAATGTAAATGAAAAGCAAAACATGCCAGTTTAGTCGTTTATACGAGAGCATTAAACATATGTTCATCTGGAAGATGTCTTATGATCGACCAATAACTATTTCTTTCAGGACCAAACAATAAGGCACTCAAATTCAGGACGTTGTCTATCTCGACCAGACCATTCGGATGCCACAATTCCTACGCTCAATGAATGTGATGGCAGCGAAGGACAAAGATGGCTCATGAAATCCAGTTTCAGGTGGCAGCAGCCAAAGTCTTAGCCTTCAAACCATGAACACAACCTGACAACACAATCAGACTCTGAAAAAGACAGACTAACTAGGGAATACATAGAGATGTTCGATACACAAAGCACAGTGGCTCCAAGTGCCATACAGGGTGTCGCTGTGAGCCAGTTGTCATTGCGAAGATTGTGATAACTGCTGTTACCGATATTCGAATATAATCGGTGTAAATTGGGTGAAGTTGTTCCAGATATTGTTTAATATAGTTACGGGGAATTAGATTGTTTTGTTTCCGTTTTCCTCAATTGTCATACAATTGTTATACACGATGTGGTATATTCAGTTATTGCCTGTTTAAGGGGAACTGATTGTGAGAAAATATTGAAAACATGACTACTCGTAGTTCATTATGAAGGTTGTTTTGGGGAATATTCGGTGACTGGATAAAATTTGGGGGGAAAAATCAAACGTTTTGTCTTCCATGTACTACCATTCCAATAATGCTACTGACAAACGTGCGATTATTGATTGTGCCCATTGGATTGTGCCGAAGATGTGATTGGTCGAGTGTCTACAGGCTGAAAAAGTTCACTGTGCCATATGATTTAGGTTCAACTTGAAATCGATTCCCTCAGAGAAAATATTCCTACAAAACCAGCACTTTCCATGTATATTTTTGTTCATGTCAACGCACTGTTCGATGTGTGCTGATTTCACAGAGTTGTGAAAATGCACAGGGTTTATTAGAAATATCATTCCATTTTATTTGCTGTGCACATATTATACTCTTTTATTTAGGGGATTCTATAACAAATCGCACATTTTTAAATACCTAAATATACTACTTGCTGAATAACGGTTACATCGAGTTATATTATTTGATACTATATGACTGTGTTGACATTCCAACAATGGTTAGTGACGTTGAATATTGTTAATTCAAAATGTGTATATTTTTTCCTAATCGGTTTGGGTTGCTTGTTTTGTTCATTAAATTGGTTTCAAGGCGATTTTTGTTCACAAATGTGTTCGGTTGCAATGAATTTTCATTACGAACCAAGCATCTTGCTTAGAGTCATTGAACATGATCGATGATTGCTCTAATAATTCATTGCAAATTTGATACCTGTAAAACGGATGTGTGATGACAGCGAGTATAAAGTTAAAGGTGAACTGACAAGGTTTTGCAACATACCCTGAAAAAGCTAGCATTTGATTGCCACTAATTTAGGAACATTGTCTGAAAATGTAAGACCATTTGAAGCATTATTGCCACCGAATATGAATTATTTAGTTTCAAATCTGTGGAGTGTACCGAGTAGTATATTGTGAGTTCCGCACTCTGGAGCGCCATTGATTTAGCTCTGCCATTGGCTGAAACTGCAGACACACTTGCCCTCACTGGCTGAAAAATCAAATTTTGTCAAAATAGGACACTGTGACACCAGCGCGGTGACACCGTTCTTCCATGACGCCCTCTTTAACTACTCGTAACTTTTTGCAACAATTTTTTAAAAAGTTTTGTTTGCACCAGTCGTTTTATTGGCATAAATTCTATAGAATTACACACTTTCCAGGTTATGTTACAAAACCTTGTCAGTTCACCTTTAACAACCAAAATTCATTGGCTGCATTCAACTGTCATCACAAATAATGATTCTAAAAATGAGATTATTTTAATTTATTTAAATGATATTACTTAATTGAAAATTTATAGATAGTAACAAAAGTTTTTATGTTCAGAGTAAAAGTTTGTTTCGAAATTGCCATCATGTCACGCTTGCAAGGAAAGAATAAAAAGTACGATGACGGTGTGAAAGTGCATGACGGGAAACACGCATGCGCAGATACGAGTTTGAGTCACGCCCAAAAAATTGTACGTCAACAAAAGAAGGTTAAAGCCTTAAAAGAGATGGAGTCTTGTGTGATCTCGTCACAAGTTCGCTTAAAACTCTGCAAGTAAACTGAATCATCAACCAAAAATACAACTTTCGCAACTTCTGGATGTTATATTTAAAGATCCACAAGGTAAGAATATTCAATAGGAATACATTGCCTCTACTTAGACAAAAGTCAACAGGTGCATGCAACTAAGTTTCTACCTGCCAAAGTTACATAAATGCAATATTGAATCGAAGTAGGAAACAATTCAAGTGACTAACATAGCAAAACTCAGCGATTGTATTTGTTAAACAACTGTTTTCGGAATATAACAAATATATTTCTCAGCATCGTGCACGTGGGTCGAGTATGGTGCGCACAAGGAGCCAATAATTTTAGTACAAACAAGTTAATTGCTTGAAAAAGTTTTGAGGAAATCAAAATGTGTAACACACTTATTCAAATGATATTGTTACAATAACTTATGTAATAAAATTTCAAAGTAACTTAATATGGGGCAATTAAACCATTTTTAGACATACTACTTGTAAATTTTGCAACTTCGTTATTTTGTAATTGCATGTGTGCTCATACCTCGCTAATCAAGTTTGCTTAAGAATGCGAACATGGATCATATAAAAACCAGTCTAGGAGAATCTGAGCTAAAAAATTCAGACAAACAAGGTCACGTGACGTTAGCATTTTTTTTAGAACAAGGTGCGTGGATCTTACTATAGCAACGGACTATAGGGTCATCGCTCAGCTGGGAAATTGTATAGTGCTCGTAAAAACTTCATCAAAAAGGAATTGCAAACTGGCAGGTCACGGATTGCACAGTAAAGTGCAATTCCAGTTAATGGGTTTCCGGTTGTAAATTGATGCATGCTCTCCAAAAATGGTCACGTTTACAAGATAACAATGAAGTGCGTTCTCAACATTTCATCTTTAAATCCACAGATCAAGTTGAGCCATTGTTTGAACAGAAGTTCATCAGTATAGTACGTGTATATCTATAGATACCAATACTCAACTCAAATATTACATTCACAAATGCAAATAGTAATGTAAACAGGTTTGATAACTAAAAATCACGGGAATATGATCCAGTTTCTTTGCACATTCCGAGTGTAATTTCAGTAGAAAATCAAATCTACATGTACAATTAGCAATACACAGTGATTTAAAAGCTCCATGATCTTCTCTTATATAGCTTTAAATAGTCAGCCGAATATATGCTAATGTGCGATTATAATGAAACTTGCAAAATGTCACTATAAGACTCTATCTAGCCTATACATTTTGGCTTCAGATGAATGCTCAAAATGTCTGTCAACAGCTGCAACAAACACAGCATTATGTTCTCAAAATTTATATAAAATTAAGCTATTTTCGGCCAACATCAAAATATAAGGGGTGGAGCTTTTCTTTTTCATAGGAAGATATGTTAGGTGAGAATAACTTCACCCTGCAATTAATTTTCAATTTAAATGCAGCAACCGGAACTTTTAATTAAATCAAAATTGTCAATAACTTCTGAACTCTAATAATAAACCAGCATTAGTCATTGGCGTAAATGAATAAAAACAACATGGCGTTTCTCCGTTTACTCTTAGATACTCTCCACATGCGCAGCTTATAAGGGATCTATGAAAGTAGATTTTCTCTACAATCATGGTTCCCCGCTGGACTAACATGTGCAGAAGACGTCGCCTGGCAACTTCTCTACTTTTGTTATTAATAGCTTCCGTCTTTCTCATATTTACCCTGTATCTAAAAACATCAAACCAATTACTTGGCAATGGCCACTTGCCACAAGATCATCTCCTGGCCGAATCAAAAAAGGGAATCCCCGTTATCGTCGGACATTACATGGGAAACGACAATATAGGCAACACAAAGCTTACAAAAGGTAAGGAGCTTATATACAGCGAAAATAAATAAGGCTACGTATTAAATTGGTGAATAACATTCTGAGAAAGTCATTGTTGACAGGGAACTGATAAAAGTCTAGCATAGGAGATTTGTTTTTAAGAAGCAAAAGGGACAGATCTCGGAAGACTAATATTATAGGAAATCTTTTTAGAATTGTTGGATACCAATGGATACGACCCAGTGGTGGGAGCTGGAGAAAATGGTGAAGCCTTTGAAGTTGGTGCTATGGATGTATCTCGCATGCACCTATTATTCCACATCAACAAATTCAACCTGATGGCCAGTGACCGCATTTCTGCGAATCGATCACTGCCAGACGTTCGTCACAAAAACTGCCAACAACACCCATACAAGATTGTTGATCAGACACATCTTGATACCTCCATTATTATAGTCTTTCACAATGAAGCATGGTCTACTCTCATAAGGACCATTCGCAGCGTCATCAACCGTTCTCCTAAACATCTCTTGCGCGAGATTATCTTAGTGGATGATGCTAGTGAAAGAAGTATGTCTAAAAGACATATTGTATTCATTCACAGTTAACTTTAAGTAATCACCATTAATTTATTAATTCCAGAATTTTTAAAGGATGAATTGGATTTATATGTGGCAAAACTAGAAGTACTAACCAAGATCATCAGATTGAAAGAAAGGGTGGGTTTGATCCAAGCTAGACTAAAAGGAGCTGATGTTGCTGAAGGTCAGGTTCTAACTTTCCTGGATGCTCACTGTGAATGTACAATCGGTTGGCTTGAACCACTTCTGGAAACCATCCACCTTGACCGGTAAGTAACATATGCCGTTTTCAAGTTTACTATATTGGCAATGAATGCAGTTGATCAGGTCTAAATTATACCAAGTGCAGAATGTTATCCCTTGGACGCATATAATCTAATCTAATGTTCATTGATCTCACTATAGGCGTATGTATAGTAATTAATTTATTGCATATCATGATAATGAATGTGTGTGCATCGAGTAATCAAGTGTTTAAATGTACGATTTATGAGGAACAAAATCAATGATCTGGCATGTTGGATTGCATGAGGGATTTGACATGAAAATCCCACATCTAATTAATCGTTTAGATTCAATTAACTGTTGAAATGGGGAAAAGTTATTAATTATCGAGCTCTCTTTTATATAGCAGGAAACTAAACAGAAAAATCTGATGTTTCACATGTAAACGTTACAATCATCATTTTACCCCGGGGAGGACATTTACTGCTCAAATGCAGCCATGGAAGTAATTTTGTGTAGTCAAAATTTCTAGCATATAAAATATATTTTCAATGTCATAACTTTGACAATAATTGCAGTTCTGTGCTCCCAATTGAGCTGTACTCTATGATCACATTTCATTTTTCAAAAAAAATTAACGTCGTGCACATTCCATAGCTATCTGCAAATTTAATTTGACATATTTTCAGCAAGACTGTTGCTGTACCTGTCATTGACATAATAAGCGACGACACATTCGCCTACGTGCGCAGTTTCGATCTGCATTGGGGAGCATTCAACTGGGAACTTCACTTTCGGTGGCTCTCAATCAGCCCACAAATTATGCAAATGAGGAGAAAGGACATCACTCAAGCGTTCAAGCAAGTACAAATCAGAGCCTGTTGGCATCTTTATCATTACTTACGGTCTGCATAGCCCCAATCACTGTCAATTTACACATCATTCGCACCGAACCATCAGAACGCCCGTGATGGCTGGTGGATTGTTTGCCATTGAGAAGAAGTATTTCCAGGAAATTGGTACTTACGATGAGCAGATGGACATCTGGGGAGGAGAAAATATCGAAATATCATTCAGAGTACTAAAATTCTCTATTACATACATATATATTGGCATGGGAGATTGTGTTTGAATCTAGTTCCATGCAATCTCCCTCACAATTGAACTAAATGCATTTATGTGATTTTCAAATGTTAATTTTTAATTGCCAGGTATGGCAGTGTGGTGGTTCAATTCAAGTGGTTCCTTGTTCACACGTTGGACACGTGTTTCGCAAAGCATCTCCTTATAATTTTCCAAGACCTGGAGGAATTGGTTCAGTTCTGTACAAAAACCTTGCAAGAGTTGCTGAAGTTTGGATGGACGAATGGAAAGAGTTCTACTTCAAATTGAACCCAGGTGTTTACTCATTTTTTTAAATTCATATATATGAAATAGGGAAATTAAAGTAAATAGTATTACAAAGATGATTACTATCATACCAATTAAGCGGTTCTTCGCTAACAACGACAGTTAGCCCATAGGTGTGTGACCAGCCTCCTGTTGCAGTTGCGAATCCAGCAGCAAATGCTCAACGCGACTGACTTTTGGTCCTATATATAATATATAGTGTCGCAATACCATGCAATACCTGCTTAATTTATGCGAGGCACGCGTGATGCAATGCGTGATGCGAGGTCAAATTATAGCTGATCTTTGAACTGTGTCTGATGTTCGTTTAATCTATTTAGATTCAGTACCAACACAATGAAAATCATATAAATTATGAAATTATACAAAGTTTTAGCATACATAATTCTGTGTAGGTTATAGCAATGTTATAGCATTGGTTATAGGTTATAGGATGTTGTTCTAAATCACGCCGTCGCCGTCCGCTACTTCCGGAAGTAACTGGTTGCAACGTCACTTCGTCGTGACGTCACTATTCAGT
>JAQFZQ010003257.1:0-11206 GCA_034696005.1 Glomeris marginata | reverse complement strand
TTTTAAAACTTGCGCAGTTTTCCAGTCCACACGCTCCATTTTACTTGCACAAGTCAAACGTTGCAAGTAAATCGTCAAGTAAATGGTTGCGTGTGGACCGGCCTTTACGTTAAGTATCTCTCATTCTACCAGTATTTTATTTCATTTAATTGGTGATGCAGGCGCACTGTTTGCCAGTTCAATAAATTCGAAGATTAAATGTGAACTAAATCCGCTTTTATAGATGGTATACACTTTGGTTGATTTTTCCGGGTGAATAATCCGGGCTATAAATGAAATGAACGGTTTCCACCTTTTGCTCAGTAAGAATGAATCACCATGGAAGAATCAACCGAAGTGAATTGTGTTAATATTTGCACAGCAGTTTTCTGGCATTTGAGTGGTGCGTGTGGAAACCTTATTGTTTCGTTTTTCATATTGTGTGTAAAGCCAAAAATCGTTACTGCGTTTAAATAGAAAGAAGGGCATAGTACTCAAATGTTGCTAATTTTAATGAAAGGCAGCCAAAGCTTGAGCCTGAATTGGAAGGGCTGAGGTTTCAGCATCTGCATTTCCATAACTTGTGCCCAGTAAGCAAAGTCGATTACGTTCAATTTTTTAAATTTATGGCGTGTTTTTTAAGCTGCTCTTCAAAATGAGTCTCCGACATTCATAAATAATTTGTAATATCTTGTTGATCTCTGCAGCCCATTATTTTAATGCTTCTGATGCTTCCATTTTATTCCTCTGCTTAAGCCATGGATTTATCAACTGGCTCGCCTTTTTCCCCTTTCTCTTTATATGTAGCACAATTTCTGCATTCAGATAAAAGATATGCACAAATTACACTGTATATCAATTCAGACGTGAATAGCTACACTTGACTTCATTCTTGAAATGAATTGGACCTTTCACTTTTTGAGGATACATATCACCAAAAAATTGGCTTCAGTGATGCATTCACTTCGGATGATTAATGCGGCATGATGATCCAAAGTGTAGTATCTAAATTCGGCTATGACCCTAAGTGGAGCTCGCCTTGCTGCAATCTCCCAATATAGAGTATTTTTGAAAATGTAGGCCGTCAGCAAAGGATCATCGGAGTCCGTGTATGCATGGTGTTCCGAGCGTATCAGCAACCCTCTCATTACTCTCGCAGATAGGATTGCCATTGCGTTCCATTGTAATTGCATGTGGCGTAAGCAGATATGCTGTCGTGCTAAACTTCAACCACTAACGACAATGCTTTAAAATCATGTTACACTAATCATCCTATCGATGTAGTGTGGTCAGTGCCCTTTCCGTGTCACTCAAAACAATTGTCCATAAATTATTAGTTACCATATCATTGTGTTAAACTCCCTATACAGGGTGATTCAGAATAACTGAATAATTGTTATAAATGGGATGTGAAGTTAGAAATGTGATTACTCTGTGATGGATCATATGTAACCGATTTCCGCCATTCTTGTTTTGTTCTGACCAGTTTTATCCCACAAACATTTTCTCAATTGTAACTACCCCTCTAATGTGATCCATTGTGATCTTTTGGCGTTATTAAGTTAGAAGGTTCGCATGTGATAACCGACCTCATACCTGGTAAACTTTAGTAGCTATAATAACTCAAATCGTAACATCAGAGATTCTATAAATTTTTGGGACGTTATAAAATAATAATACGCACGTATATATTGATACTTTGTCTGTTCACCTTTAAAATATGCAGAGAAATTACGATTATTAATCAACTCATGATGTACTGTATACGTGTACTGTATATATGCAATTTCAACGGAAAACCTGACTTCCTATTATGCACACTGTTGATAAAAGTAGAATTAACTACCAGGCTATTTTAACTTTGATAATCACAACGCTTTTCTTCTGTTGCACATTACTTAACGAGGATTGTCATAAAATAATTTGTTGCAAGCTCTAGAGAAAACGTGTTCGCGATATTCGGTAATTTGATTGCAAGTCATGTTATATCCCAGAATCGGACGGTAATTACAACAAGATGGAAGTCATAAAGCTAGGACAGAGGATATGGAACAGTATTTTTCGCTTTGTTCCATCCTTGGGGAATCGTCAAATGCTCAGGTCATCAGTCCTCGATAACCATGTAGTCCACCAATATCATGAAAAGTTGCTTCTGTGTTAGGTTCTTGTCGCGAACTTTCTTAATAGTCTGTCCTAAGGGACTTAGTTTGAGTATCCCCAGCAACAGAAGTTCTTCCAGCTGCTCTCCTGATATACATATACAAGTTTCCAGGAATATTTTTATTGCGTGTGTAGGAAAATACATTTTATGTATATTTTCTTGAACGAAACAGCTGTGGTATGTCTGGCAGACATGTTTAAATTGCATTTTTTGAATACATTGAACTATGTATATCTGTTTACTAAATGTAATCAACTATACCTACGCAGCTTATATATGTATACTGCCTTTTTCACTGATGATCTAAAGCAATGCAGTTCTCCCTTACTTCCTATGGCTGACGACTTTCTTATCATAGGGACGCCTGTATTTACTGCGGAAATAATTGTAAGCAACAATTACTTAAATATGCATGTTATGTAACATTTAAACATTACAAACGTTTTGTATTTCAAAATATAAAACGGTTATCACTTTCTGGATAACCCTCGGATATTGACATGCAGTTTTGGTATTAATTAATATACTATAACCTAATAGAGAATACATGAGATACTTGTTAATTATAACTTCATTGATAATAACGTCGCATATTTTGCATGCACGGTCTCCAGTCCTTCCCATCTCTTCCATTCCCCAAAACTCCACCCCATACATTAATATTGAGTTTACTAAGTAATATCTCATACAGTTTCCATCTCACGTATGGCCCAAACTCTCCTTATCGCCACCTCCACCTTCCTCTTTAACATATGTAGATGACTTTCCCTCCTGTTATTACTTTGGAATATATATCCTAAACATTTAAACTTTTTCACCTTTTCAATTTCCTCCCCCTCCCACCTCCACTTCTCATTTTTGCCTCTCTTCCTCCTCTTTTGAAAACCATAATTTTTGATTTTTCCACATTCAATACTAGTTTTTCTTTCTTAAAGTTTTAGTATTGTAGCATGCATATATCAGAATTTAATAAATGTGTTGTATAGGTCGGGTGAACCTTTAAATGTGTGGTTGGTTAAACTGTCCATTTCTCATGTTTGTATAAAATCTTATACTGTCATTGTTTCTTTTGTTAATGACTATTTTGTAATTCATCCATTCAACGGTTTTTTTTACATTATTTCGTCAGTTAACCTTTCAATGCAAATTTGAACTTTTCCAAGTGTTTATCTACTTGTAAAAACCATGTTTATATTTGCTAGATCTCTATATAGTATATGTACTTTCGTGCGTTAACATAATTAACTAGCTTCTGTGTAGAGTCTAAAACAGCTTTAAATTTGGTTATGCGCTGTATCAGTAGAAATTAATGATATTTTTTAACACAAACAGTCTGTTGTAGGTTGTTTAAAAGTTTCAGCTCGATCTACAGTGTGTTTTCGCTATAAACGACTCGTGTTGCATGCTCACATTAATGATCGGGAATTAGGGTATGGTAGCTATGGTATTACAGAATGGAATTATATTATCATATTGTGCAGATAGAGTTCTGTCTACTGCATGACAATGTGAGGCTTTAAAATGTATAGTGAGGGTAGTGGCATTATGAGTTGTATTATTTGAAGTACATAATGGATTCACCGGTTCCTCTTGCTACAAGCAAATGCACTTTATGGAAGGCGGGAATAATCTTCACTCTGCTCGCATTTGGACTATCAATCGAACGAACATAGCACATGTACTCAATATTAGTGGTTGCTGCAGAGTTGTAGACCCACGTGTGGCATCATTGATTATGTATTATGGCTAACTGCACCGGAAATTTAGATCAACTGAAATGTTTCTACTGAACACTGAAATGACAAGAAACATGCGTAATTTAAGCGAAGTTATATCTTGGTGATAACAATTAAATAGATGAGATGGACAGTATCGTACACTTTCATTCTTATAAAATTTGTAGATATTACAATTGAAAAATTAACAGATTACTTTTTGACATACAATGAGGAACTTGCACGTGTGTATTGTTTTCATATACATCTGAAAACCTTAAATTCAATTAGATATCTACTCCTGGAAGTTTACATTTATTTATATTTTGTGCTCGTTTCACACAAATTTATTGCAAAGCATAAATATTCAAACTCCCACATCGCCCATTAATGACGTAATGTATCTGCTCCCTATTGTTAGTGAAGCGTACATTGTAATAATTGCCTTTCCTCTCACTGCTGATGTATTAGTCTGTTATCAGCTTCTGTACATAACCTGTAATTAGATTTTTATAGTACACAGCTTCAAATATACCAAATGCAATGGGATATTGTATAATCACGTGGATCTAAACTAACAAATATTAATTTACAGTTATTAGTATAATTTTCTGATCATTTTCGTTAGTGTGATAGTATGTGTACATGATTGATTTTGTGTTGCCTATAGCCTACATATGACGTTGTTTAATTTTTGTTTTGTTTTTGTTGTAGGTTACCGCAGTGGCCAATTTATCTGCAAATGGGTACTTCAGCAATGGTAGGAAAAATTCTTTTTGATCGGGTTTGCGTAATCGTGTAGAAGTTTAGAAGCAATGTATTGTTTGCTTGGTATCTGAAATAAGCTGGATATGCTGGCCTAGTTTCGTTTCCTTGGTGACGTTTTACGTCTTGGTGTGCATGGCTGACATCTTGTTTTCAATTTATGTTTCCTCTTTGTGACTTGCTTAAATCCATTATTGAGCTTTCTCGTTACATTTGCACAAAATGGATGGATGTTCTTGGCCTGTTTTGCACCAATGCAGTTTGTCTGCAACATACATTTGAATTATAAGCACGTCATTCTTGTTTTACTTTAATGTAGACAAAACTTTAGATTGTCTAATTCGATAATACACTATCGGAATCTTTCACCGGAAATATATCTAAGCATGCGCAGTTGGTTATAGGTTTCATTGAGATTTTAAACCATGCATATTACCTTGATATTACCAAAAAATTCTCAGCAATATACAGATTGCAAATAATTGTTATCAACTAAATCGGATGCGCTCTTCAAGCTTGTGCCCTATCTTGAATGGTTTAAAAGTTGGAGCGAGGATGACCTTGATACAAGTGTCAAGGTTAGACAATTTTCCATTGCAACGGGCACATGACTTCCTATTACTGTTTTGATACATATTATGCGTAAAAAGCTATCAATGAAAAAGATAGACTGTTTATCCACCCTGTATACGATCATAGACATACATATATACATATGACATTCAAATTAGTGTAAAAAATACACTAAATTTTAAACGATGTAGAGAGAGATCAATATTTTGTGGTTGCAAGTAAGCAGTATAAGATGTGTTCACACATTTGTGCTAAGTCTGAAATGTTAAACTTAGGTTGTTTTGATTAAATCCTATATTTGCGAAGCACTTGGATTCAAATTAAGCCGAGTAAAGTTGCTCGAATTATATATTGGAATATAATATAGCAATAGTTTTTCTGTTCGTACAAATGTACTCAAGTTTTATTAATAACAGATGACCTTTAAAGCTTTCTGCTTTGACGTCATGCAGCTTTAGGATATATGGCATTGAGAAGTTTTCCGCTCTTACTTTCTCATAAATAGTATCGCAAATGTATACATGTATATAAAGCTTAACAGGTTTTGTTATTTTTTAATCATGAAAATATAACAACAGAGTTCCTGGTTGTTTGTCAAGATCATAAAATATTCACATAAAAAACATTGAATGCAATTGCAAACTTTTTAGATATTTAAGGGACTTTCATTTAGTGAAGAATGCATATGCCTTTGTTACTATACAGAATCGACTTTTGCATTTCAGTAATTAATTCAATTATTGGGTTAATTAATACTGTATACTACTATATTATGCCTTTACATAATTTTGGAATTATTCTCACGATAGGGAACCGATGTTTCTAGAGTTTTGCTCTGAAAACTAATTATATCCGAATAGCAAACTCAAATTCTTGCTCGTGGAATATATGTGAATATCAGAGAATATATCAGGCAGTTTATCAGAGATATTAAAATGCAGAAGCAGTGGCACCCATATATGTAAAAATTGACTGTAATGTAAATGTGATGTCAGGAAGTCAAGGAATTTGAATAATTGAAAGCAGTGATACCTTGCGGTATGAGTTTTGCCAGAGATTGTAAAAATCGCGTTGCGCATTTGCGGTTGTTTCCTGGCTTTAAACTAATTGTCAGTGCTCATATACTGTATGTGCCGTATGCGGTTTTACGATAGCTTTTAGAATGGAAGCAGCTGCATTTGATGGCAAAGTCATGCTGTCCTTCCATTTAATTATGTAACAAGGAATGTTAATTATGCTGCATGCAACTGGACATGCACAATGATAAATAACACATTGCTCAGAATTTAATTTTCCGTACCTATGCTGGGATTGTTGTGTTCTTTACGTGGCTTTTGAATGCAGTATGTGCATGTGGTTTATACCAAATTAATTATCTCTGTGGTAGTTACAGATGCTTGAGCATTGTCCGTGCTGTTGCTGCACGAGAAAATATGAAACTGTAGGGGAGTTGATGTGGATCTGTTACACAAAACCACAATATATCTGATATGACCTAATTTGATGAGTCAGATTAACACCCTTGTCATGTACTTTTAATGACACCGGCAATAACCATACTGAATTCTATTTTACGAAGAAGAAAAGTAAGAAAATATTTTCGCTGGTCTGTCATCGTCTGTAGGGAGAATTATAATCATTATTTACGGAATAGTTTAACCTAGTACTGGAATCTGATGGTTGATATTGATCCATATCCACTTTTCCTAAGCTTGCTTTTTATCTGTAAGTATTTTACGGTGTCATTATATATATAATTGATATCGTTCAAGATCCACACCCTCTGGAATGATTTGCAAACTACTGGAAGAATTTTGCAGCAAGTCTCATTACTTCTCCGTTAATCTGATGATCCAATCAAGGACTACACTATAAGTCCTGACAGTATAGGAACAAGATTCTTTCATACATTGGCATTCCCATGATGGCTGCTGTCAATGTTACTGGTGAACCTCTAATGTCCTGGAATATTACTTCATGGACCAACGACACTCTAGATGGGGGAAACGGTACACTGACCGCAGTGATTCTTATACCCAAGGAAATGAAGTCTAATAAGACAAACCACATGAATGTAACTGAGCATTTTCCCATTCATTACGCCATGCCCATGTATGGCTATATAATGCCATTTCTGTTGGTGATAACAATAGTAGCCAACACGCTGATTGTCGTTGTTTTCTCCAAGAGACACATGCATACACCAACTAACCTGGTCCTGATGGCAATGGCACTGTCAGACATGCTGACTCTTCTTATTCCAGCACCTTGGCTTTTCTACATGTACACTTTGGGCAACCACTATAAACCTGTGTATCCATTGACTTTGTGCTACAGTTACACTTTCATGCACGAAGTCCTACCAAACCTATTTCACACAGCTTCCATTTGGCTCACCCTTGCACTGGCCGTCCAAAGATATATCTATGTGTGCCTGCCACCCGTGGCCAGAACCTGGTGTACCGTTCCCAAAGTGAAGAGGGGAATTCTGTGGATCTACGTTTGTGCAACGTTGCACCAGTCAACAAGGTTTTTCGATAGGCGTTTTGGAGTCGTCAAGATCCCATGGGGTGTGAACAACACTGCATTATCGTGTTATGAGAATATATCCGTGTGGGTGACGGATTACATTACTGAGGATGTGTACTTCAATATCTACTTCTGGTTCAGAGTGCTCTTCGTTCATCTGGGTCCATGTACCATGTTGGTGGTCCTTAATGTGCTCTTGTTCAAAGCTATGAGGGAAGCACAAATAAAACGGGAGAGACTTTTCAAAGAGAACAAGAAGAGTGAGTGCAAGAAGTTGAGGGACTCTAACTGTACCACCTTGATGCTGATTGCTGTTGTAACTGTGTTCCTGGCTGTGGAAATACCATTGGCAGTTGTCACTTTGCTGCACATTGTTGCACAGACTTTCTCCCATGTTGTACTAGATTACAGTATGGCTAACGTGCTCATCTTGTTCACTAACTTCTTCATCATGCTCAGTTATCCAATCAACTTTGCAATCTACTGTGGCATGAGTAGGCAGTTCAGAGAGACTTTCAAAGAACTGTTTGTTGGAACTAGCACAACTAACAGTAGCCGTGATGGTTCTTCTAAATACTCCCTGGTCAATGGACCCAGAACCTGCACAAATGAGACTGTTCTCTGACCAGCAGTGAAAACAACCTGAAGATGGTTGAAATTGGAATTATGTAAAAGGGTGCTGGATTTTTGATCGTCTTGTTTTATTGCGTGCAAGGTAATGGGTTTTTTAACTCAAAATGGACACATTCCAGGGAACGTTATGGAACTGTGCATTGAGTAAT
The DNA here is from genome assembly GCA_034696005.1 of Glomeris marginata. Taxonomy (NCBI): domain Eukaryota; kingdom Metazoa; phylum Arthropoda; class Diplopoda; order Glomerida; family Glomeridae; genus Glomeris; species Glomeris marginata. The sequence goes on along the minus strand of JAQFZQ010003257.1, from coordinate 2,702 downwards.
GTGGTGGTAGGCAATGACAACAAGGCAAAGAATATCTCAGGAGCCCATTATATACCCACTATTCTAAACATGGTTCAGCTCGTTAAATTTTTAATACAGTATATAGTTTGAAATGCTGTAATCCAAATGGATGGTGTTCTGTGAAAGTGTGCTAACCCAGAGAATATTTTATCGGATAAAACTAAAACTGCTGGAAAGATCGATGACTGTTCTATGAATTTCTGAAAGTAGTTACTTTTTCAAAGGTCGATTGACCTCATTATTTCACACAACCAATATTGAATACATGTTAGTTATGCGATTATTGTTGGATGATGCTATACTGTATTTTTGTAAGGAATTATTTCCACTTGTATCAAATGCTTTGTGAATAGGACTGCTTTCAAAAATTGTTACTAGCATGCGAATTTGTAATTGGCATAATTGATAAACTGGTGTTGTATAAATTAATGGAACCGATATAATCTGGTTAATGTGTTCATAAACAAGTATTGTTGTATCAGTCACATCTGACCCGTTATTATTATCTCGGCCAAATCAGTTCAAAATTCATATTTATTGTTTTTCAATTGTTCAGGATATTATAACTCTTCATATACTATTTCAGCATAAATATAAAATCACATTTAAGGGATTAATTCCTACTTGTTACAGGTAGTCTTTGAAGTATTTTTCAAAAATGGTTGTTTTCTTCAGACGAGTGAAATGTATTGGTAGCATTTCAAAAGAAATAATTTCCTTTTTTGTATGCAAAATTTTCGTCTGATTTCAAAATTTAGTTTCAGTTAAACGAAAAAAATGCACTTGTGGGTTAGCATATTTGTGCAGAGCATCTTCTAAATTAGTTATCAACGAGAGAAAGAGTACGAATCTCTTGCAACAGAAGTGCATCAACTGAAAACTTATATGGTATAAATATATGTATATATATCTTCATCAGCCCAAGGAAGGGACTATAGCTGGCCTTGGGGCTGATATGCCTTCCAGATTTAATGAATGTTTTCGTTTCAAATGTTATTGTTTCGATTTAAGAAATATTGTCATTGGTGGAATGGTCGATCCTTACCGTTCAGAATGTGCATATACAAATAGAAATAAAAACAAAATATTATGGACTTTTAAGCGAAATGATTGTAATGATATATGCTAAAAAAGCAATTTTCAAGCTGTTTAAATTTGTAAAAAAAGTTTTGTTTGAGAGTTGTGCATGTCAAAACAAGCATTTTACTTGAAAAGCTGACACGAGTCGCATCAATGATTTCCTCGAATATGTCTGTCATTAATGTAATAAACATACAATTTACTTGGAGCCTTGGTGGAGATTTTGCCGATTTCTATTCAGCCATTGGTTCAAATGTTGCGAAAATGTGAAAAGTTTTTACCGTTTGGAACAAGAGACACAAGCATGTTATTGATTAACGCTGCCAATGGCTGAAAATGCTATGACGATCGGCCTGATTGACTTCTTGAGCAATCTGCAAAAGAACATTTGTAACATCAGCGCCATGACACCACGTGACGTCAGTCAGTTACAATCCTAAATATTCTTAACTTTTTAAACAATTCTTAGCAAGATTCCGTTTTCGCCGATCGTCCATTTGGCATCATATCCATAAACAGGTAACTTTTCCAGTATACGTTGTGCAACCTTGTCAGTTCATCTTTTAACTGTTGTTGGCATTTTTGACACATTTTAATGCGTTCGATCACACAATTTTGTAAGTCGTCAGTAATAATTATATTTACTCAGTTTGGTAAGCTGCACGTGTTTCATGATTTTAGAACACTTTGCCATAAAATAGAAACTGCAATTATTTATTGTGCGCTAAGCAGCTAGTATATGTATGTAAATATTCTTATAGAGTTGAAATGTAATTTTATAGCTGCTCATTTCTATGGCTCTCAAAAATATAATGTAATAAAACGTTAAAGTGCTATAAAGATTGCAAAATACTTGATTATTTAAACGATGCAATGTGTATGAAGTGTATACAAAAACATTAAATACAATGTTCTGCATGACATACATCTAAGGCTATGCAAAAATTATTTTGTGTTAATATACGCCTATTGGTAACAGTAATTTTCCATTCTTCTGTGTTACAATAATATTTTTTGCTGTGAGAAATCTGATAAGACGTTTGGTTACCTACCTCCATAACATGACACTGCTACAGACTGTTGACATTTTTATTTTAGGTGGAACATCAAAACTTTTTTAGGGACGATATGTTTTGGAGTTATTCGACTTTTAGTGGAGGCATTCAAAGTGAAACTTGATTGCGTTCAGCTGTCATTGTTTAGGCGCGAAAAAAAGGGCATCGGAGAGCCTCAATCTGCATATAACCGACACAGTCTTATTGGAAAAATCCTCAGGATTCCGAATCACTAACTATAATCGATTCAGCTGTCAAGAGAAAGGATTTACCGTAATCGACTTTCGTTGGAGGCTGCTAAGCGAATCGTTCTGGAGATGATCCGTTTTTAAGCTTTGCCATGCGAAACAAAGCATTTAGGATGCTCCTATCTATACAAAACCAACATTTCCTTATAGGAAAAATACTCGGGAATCCGAATCAGTCTTCGGATTCGACATTGCTATAACGGGAAAGGATTTACCATAATCGACTTTCGTAGGAGGCTGCGAAGCGAACCGTTCTGGAGATGGTCCATTTGTAAGCTTTTCCATGCGAAACGAAGCA
>JAQFZQ010003256.1:0-11213 GCA_034696005.1 Glomeris marginata | reverse complement strand
TGCACCGAAAAGACCAACACCGAAACGCCGACACCGAATCGCCGACACCGAAATGCCGACACCGAAAGGTCCTGTTCGGCATGCCTTGTAGCGCGCTGTTTGGATTATGAAAACTTCTCGTTTAGAAATTCAGTTGTATAATTAATGTTGTGTATTCAAAAATCTAAATTTTCAAAATAATATAAAATGTTTTCAAAAACCCAGTTTTTTATAATTTTGGTAATTTTTGGCTGCAACGCTCGGCAACAACGGTGATATTTTGTCGCAACTTTGGCAACATTGTAACATGTTGAAAGAAGAGTTTCAGCGCTAATCTTCGTTGTTATTAATCAAGTTATTTCGGTTTTAAGGTGGTTTCCTTTATATACAATGAAGATTGCTGTAGAAGGTTGTGCTCATGGAGAGTTGGACAAGATATATGAAGCATTAACCTACATGGAGAGCAATAATGGCTTCAAAGTACGTATACCCACGGGTATACTATACCCTTATAACCCCAAACCTTCATACACCCATATACACCCAACACATGTATATCAAATCACTATCCAATGATTTTGTATGCCACACATAAATTACAATAATTGTTGAATGGTTCAACACGACAATTATTTAACCCAACCCACAAATACAATTCATATTTATAAATTTATAGCTTTTCATTTACTGAGGTTTCTATATATCATGTCAGGAGTCAAATTATTTTGAAATGGATATTCTAAATGAATTTGAATATTATTTATCAAGTTCCTGTTTTGATGTTACTTAATACAATTGCAGGTTGACTTGCTGATTTGCTGTGGAGATTTCCAGGCAGTTAGGAACCTAAGTGACCTTAGCTGCATGGCATGCCCAATTAAATACAGAGAGATGAACACGTTTTATAAGTAAGAGTCATAGTAAAGTGAGACTAATTTGGTCCAATCGATACAAATATCGCTTCCTGCATTCCAGTTGCATGTATAAATACTGCAATATTGTACATTAAACAGTCCAATATGTGATTTTCTGAATCCATGTACGACCAAAGCAATCTCACTTTTACAATATTTTGTATTTTCCATAAGGAATTTACAGTTGTTTTTAACTCTGCGTTTTTTGTATTGTGATTTAGGTATTATTCGGGAGAAAAACAAGCACCTGTACTGACGCTTTTCATTGGTGGGAATCACGAAGCATCCAATTACTTGGCGGAATTATCGTACGGAGGCTGGGTGTGTCCAAATATATACTATTTAGGTAAAGAGGCTATTTCACACTTGGTTTCAAATTTCTCAACGCATTAAATTACAACGATGCGGTGTTTAATTTCAGGGTACAGTAATGTTGTTACGTTTGGAGGTGTTCGAATCGCAGGATTGTCTGGAATTTACAAAGGGCCGGATTACCTAAAAGGTTGGGTGAGATAATGTATAGATACACTGCCAGGGTTCATACCACCACTCAGGGAAATCTGAAAAACTCAAGGAATTCAAAGAGTTAAAGTAAAAAATGTAAGCCTAGAAAACTCATAGAAATTGATATAAATTACATAATATGCAATTTGAATATGCTTTAAATTAAAATTTAGAAATATTGTTGCAACAAAACCAATTGCTATACAACTAGTTTAACCTGCAGAATATGTTCTGGAAATTTGGTATAAGCATTGGGCACACTGAGAAACTTGGATAATTCAGGGAAAATGGGAATCGCAGATTGGTATGAACTGTGACATTAGACAGAATGAAAAGTTGACTTGGAATTAAATTTTGTTTTTGCAGGACATTTTGAAAAGCCTCCGTACAATAACGGTACGGTGAGAAGCGCGTACCATGTCAGAAATGTCGACGTGTTCAGACTTAAACAGGTGAGCTATTACAAATCATTACGATGAGTGATAAATATTTGTTAGTTTTGGCTAAGGAAAATGCACATGTAGCCAGTAATATTTGGTTAAATGTATTTATAAATTTAATTTGTTACCTTTATTTATACTTTTAATATTATGGTTACCTTTATTTTGGTATTTAATATGGTTACGTTGTATACGGTTACATTTAACATGCATCCAAGTGATGTAATTTTACGAAATTAAATGCCATCCCACTGAAACCGAAGTAATAAAACTTCAAACTGGATTTGGTATGTACAAACAATAAATGATGATAACTCGCTCAACTTATCCGAAATGTTCCAGGAATCTCCTAAGCTTTATTATCCTAAATAACTTTACCCATCTGATTTCTGTTTAGCTTAAATATTGAAGAAACGAATATGTTGACGTGCGGCGTAGACGTTCAACGTAAGGTTTCTTACGGACCGTAAGTTTAACGAAGTGTATTTATTGGTTTTGGGCAGGTGGGCCAGCCGATCGATATATTTTTGTCTCACGATTGGCCTCGTGGCATCGGACATCACGGAGACCTGAAGAAGTTGCTGAGGCAGAAGCCGTTTCTACGCGCCGAAATCGAGAACGACAGCCTCGGAAGTCGTCCGTCGCAGACGTTGTTGCAAAACCTCAAACCTACTTACTGGTTTGCGGCTCACATGCATGTCAAGTTTGCTGCCCTCGTCGAACATGAAAGTGTAAGTTCACTAATAATTATATTTCTCCTGCACAATATTTTGTGCGCCAAATTTCGTTTCATTTTGTGCACAGAAATTGTGAAGTGCAAATTTTTCCAACAATTGATGTGTACGGGTTTTTTCCATTCAATCCATCTGCAAGGTTAACAGAAAAACTTCTGTAACAGGAACTTGGTTAAATGTCAAGTCTTTTTGAAGCAGGAAAGCTGTTGCAATAGAACTAGTTTAACCTAAGCACTCTGGAAAACCTGGAGAACTCGGGGAAAATAGTGCAGGAGCTTCGCGGGTGATCTGAAATCTGGTCATTATTTTTGCTTTATTCTCTTAGTTGTTTTTATGATGGCAGCTGGATTGCATATCTGAAAATAGCTTCTAAATTCTTAATTTCTATCCAACTTCCCCGAGCCTTGACTTGGCTTTGAAGTTTGCGGAGGTTACGCGACGTACCTTATCGCTAATGCCGTAGTATTCATCAGATTAGGTGAAAAGATGCTGGCATTAATATACAAGTACTTTCCGCCAGCACGTTTGCTCGTTTCACTTGCAGATTTTCAAATGGATGAAATGGAGACTGGCGCAAATGAAAGAAAAACGATTCCCTCGAGATTCAACATGCTAAAAGAAATTTTCTTAACTTTTTTTTTACTGCGGAAAGTCTGAATTTGGTTCGACGGAATGTACTTGTAAATATCCTCTGGCAGAATTGTAATGTTGTTTGTACTTGTACATTTTTAAGGAAGACGATTCGGAGCGTTTCACCAAGTTTTTGGCTCTGGACAAATGTCTGCCCCGAAGGGATTACATGCAGGTAATTATTGCGTAATGTTCCACCTGACTTGCGCAACCTTTATCTTGTTCACTTTTCCTTAGTTTTTAACTTCTACCACCCGAATGTTAATATTATTTCCCAGTGGCGCGAATTTTGCCGAAAGAGCACCTTAATAATCTCGTTACGTTTTTCGTGTTAATTAACGTGCCGCTTATTCCCCAAGTAAGTGACACGTGTAGATCTTAAACTTAATTTTCCCGGGCTGGGAATATTCATGACACGTTTCTTTGCGCGTTGCACGTGTTTATAACATGATTTATTGCTGATTTTTTGATCGCGCGTGTCTCGTAGCGTGACATGTGGCTAATCCGAGTGGACATCTTAAGGTGTCTGAAATTTATTTATGGGAGGAAACATGTCAGGGGATGTAGGGGTAAAAACCTGGAACATGAGTCCGGGAATTCTGGCAAATTCATGAATATCCATGTCAGATTGCGATGTATTAGACCGCAACCCTGTACCTTGTTTACGGTAAACTTTCCCATAGTCTACTGCCTTTGAAGAAAACACTGCTCTGTTTTTAAATCTTTAAGAGAGGATATTCAAGAAACTTTGGCTATAGGACACCAAAACATCATGGTCTCGTCGAGTTGACCGTAAGCTCATTTAAGTTTAGTAATTAATGAACACCCTGTACAACGGCCATGTCTACTTCAGGATCTTGTGAAAGATGGGAGGGGAAAAAACGTTTTCTCGTGTGAAAAGTGGGAAAGGATTGAAAAGCAGAGGTTTGCGTTTCAAATTTTCAAAAAAAAAAATCGATACCGCAGTCAATCGATGGTCATGTATATTGGATTGGGAGTGAAATTTTTGCTGCTTACGCGATGTGGACGATATCAATCGGATGGACAGATAGAAAAAAGAAGTGGGTATAACGGAAATTGAATATCATTAAATTGATGGCGGCCGGCCACCGAAGATCGCAAGATCGATGCGCGCAATCTTTCCAAAAACCAATATCGGTTGAGCCTCCTGTTTGAACATTACAAACACATGAATGAACGTTGAGAGGCACTTTGATTCGAGTACTTTGCTTTTCAATTCTGACCGCTGGTCATCCACCCGGCTCCGGACGATTTTGCCGGCGTTAGACCTCGCGCGTGGAGTCTGTCCGCAGAAGGTTTTTGGAAACCGGTGTCCCTGTTGTAATACAAGCGCAGTGTCTTGTCGGTAATAACCTTTTGGAGGCAGCGGGCAAAAACACGGTCAGAATGGTAGGAATTGATGGTCGGACCCCGAACGGCCGTTAAGCGGCATCGCATATTCATGAGTTGCCGCGTGCCGTGGATGGAATTATTAGTTGGGATTTTAGATGACGCTGGCGAGTCGTAAAATTGCCTCTGACCAGATTTGCCAGCAATGAGGCATCCATAGTACGTATTTGGAAGGATATTTGGATGGGATGAGGTTTACCGTTGATAGGTGGCGAACGCGAGCATCTCGCCGGCAAATTGAACGCGCGGCATTAACATTTCCCCATTACCGTTCGTATTTTCACCCGCACAGTATGTATAATAGGAAACGCATAAATGTAAGCGATTGTGGCAAGTTTTCTTGTCATAATTTGTGTTTTGGGCCCAATGTCTTACGCTGGTCGTAAAGTAGAGCGGTTACGCACCTGACACATCCAACTTTCCCAGTGTATCCTCGACGGTATCGCTATATGGACATGTTGTAACGAGAGTAAATGCCCATTTTGTGTTCGCTTTATTTGCAGAGTATGTTGTGCGGTGCCATTTTAGTGTTTATTATAGAAGGTTTGAATACGTGGGTCCCTTTCGGGCGCTTTGCGAGATTGGCCGCGCAGTGATTCCTCTTCTTCAAAGTTTCTACATGATATATTGCTCAGATCATTTTATTGATTTGCCTTTCCCAAGATTGACTTTATGTCGTATGCAGTATAAATAGGCCTGAAATATTATTTTCATTTCCGTAATTGGGGCCCAAAGCTATGTACCATCGTGTTTTTACTGGTTGGAATTTGATGACAAGCAAAAAATAATAGTATGTACTCTTGATTTACAAATGGGTACATAAATTGTTAGTTTTTCTATTAAATAAAACGCAAATTCTTAAACTTTTACGCATTAAACAGTTCTTGACAACTTAGGTAAACTTATATTGTACATTGTAAAGTACAGTACAAACTATTATGATTAAAGCTGAACTGATGCTAAATGTACATAGTTGTGTTTAGTTTGTTCACCTTAAGTTACATTTTTAATTGTTTATTTAACCGATTAGTGTACTGTAGGCAATATTTGCGTAAACAAGTCTTGTGATGATGTTAGCATTTTATGTAACCTCTCTCGATCCCCCCAATAGAGGGCATGGGGACTAACGAAATAACTAACAGCAAAATGAATAATTTTAAAGATGCACTACTTTAAAGTAACTGCTTGAGGGCGGCATCCTTTTCTGAATTTGCATCTTAAAGATGCCTCCTGAAATTATAATTTAATGCCAATGGATTATGAATTAATTTGATATCCCGCATCAAAACTAACTACTATACCGAAACCACGTTCAAAGTTGCACTTCGGGTGGGGGTGTGCGAAGGGGGAAGAAGGACTTTTGACCAATAAAGGAGAAGTTAGACGCGTTTGGGGTGTGGCTTACCGCGACCGAGAACGCCCAGCCGCATCGTAACGACTCCCTCATTGGTTAAAGGTGTAGTTTTCCCCCTTTAACCACTCCCTCACCGAGTGCAACCTTGAATGCGGTTTCACTATAGCGATTTTCGTATTATACGCGATAAAAATGGTTTTCGCGAAGAATACGTTGTTTCGGAGCGAGCGAGGCGGGGTTCTTTGCGATGCTGCGCGTACGGCTGGGAAAATACGTTTCTGATTTGTTTGGTTGTTTTGCAGATTCTGGATGTTGCCCACGACACCAGCTTGCCGCTGGAACTTCGTTACGATCCTCGATGGTTATGCGTGCTGCGTTCCACCAATCACCTGCTGAGCGTTTCGGACCGCGTTCAGTACATGCCGGGACCCGGATGTCAAGAAAGGTATAGTAATGCATTCTCGCTATCTCTTACCTTATGTACACGCTCGTCCCGAGGGGCTGTGGGTCCTTGCAAAATTTCCCTTCATTTTGGTCGGAATAACGACCGCGATACGCGCGGAATACGTATCGCGGCTCGAGGCGCTCGCGTTGGTGCTCCTTAAGCAGATTCCTCCGGAGCTTTAGTAACGTGCCAGACTGAAACCGGTGGTTACCTAATGTGAAGTTCACCAGGTGGCAGAACATTGTCGGTGGCCCTGGAAACGGACTCGTTGTCGTGCGGTGATCTCGCGTACGATTAGTTCCTTTGACTTGCGAGCAGAGTTGAATGGTGCTAGAGCTAATTTAGTTCTGCAAGGAGTTCATAAGAATTTCAAGATGGTCCTCTAAACATATGATTTCTTTAAGGTTTAGAACTCTTTGTGGGTATCCAAAATGTGATGGTTTTGGTACGTTTTCATGCTGTAAAACAACTCTTAGTGTTTTTTATAGCTTTAATATCCAGAAACCTGGAGAGGGAAAACTCGGGGAAGTTGGTTTTGAGCATTTCTGGGTGTCCTGAACTGTAATTGGACGGTTGGTGTTGACAGACTGAATCTGTTAACGAAGCCTCACGATCAATGAAGGTGATGTCAACTGTGCCATGGCACAGGAAAACATCTTAATTCACATCCTGATCAGCAATCAGTTTAGTAGTTTTTGGATGTATATGCCGGTTCACGGGTGAAGTGAACTCGGCGAGTGGACTTACCGAATCACGGTCTTCGACTGCCATCAGTTCAACTGCCGTGTTCAACGGCCCAGTGACCGTTTCGATTCACTGGATTCTCCCTATAACAGCACCCAAAGGGATCAGAAGTTTGTCCCCTTATAAGGGAATACCTTTGTAACGGCGCCCTGCCCTTAAAACAAAACGTAGTTGCTCCTAGCGTAAATGATTACAAGTTTCAAAGGGTTTTTCCGTGTAGTGGTGCTGCGGTGAGAGCATGCCTATTTAGCGCTGCTGCGGCGCCATTACGGTGCTGCTAGATATAGGAAAGCAACTGCAGCGCCTCCGCATGACACTTCTGGGAAATAGCGCCAGGAAAATTGTGAATATATTAAAGCTGCAAAGAAGTGGGATTAAGTCCATGTAAGGTGTAAAAGTTTGGTGTCCATAATACAGAAAACAACACAGCATTACTATTGTAGCGGAAGGTTGCACGGTCTGGATTCGTTGTGATCTTGTATTGGGATGGACTGTAGCTATGATCTTGAGATGAGTGGTGGTAAAAAGTGAGTGCATATAGTGGCTATTAAGTGACTTTGAAGATCATTGGCTGGATGATAAGTGAAAAGTAGGGTGAGATGGAGGAGACAAAATGTGATGAGTATGATCGGTGGTGACGCGTGAGTCAAGTGACGAGTGAAATCCGAAATGAGCAACTACTGCCATATTGCTACATATGGCCTGCAAGTGGAGGCTTTTAAAGCTCGAATCCCATCTTATTTTCGCTTCTGCGCCAATCATCTTCCTTCTCCGAGAAGTAATAACTTGCGCTGGGCTTAGCGCAAACCACATCACTTCGCTATTGTAGCATGGGCTTATCGAATAGTATCTACTATAGGATTTGCTACAAATTCTTGTCAAGATTTCTGATTTCTTATAAATCTCACCGATTACATTCAACCCTCCCTCGCTGTAGCAGCCTTCGATATAAAGAAGGCTGTTTTAAATTTCTTTACAGTACACTTTTCATTATATGGAGTTTCTGACCAGACAAACTATATGCTCTTATAATGAGCGTGAATATAAGTTGATCCAGTGTGACTCATAACGTCTTATATTATTATTACTATCTGATGAAAATTTCACATTTTCGGGGTCTTTGACGAAAAGGGCAAACACAACAGGTTCTAATTTAATTATTCTTGCATGACACTAATTTATTCATCATAAATATTGACTGCGAATGTAAATAACACTGACACTACGTGTCTATTGTCACGTTGCTTTGCACAACGTCAAGTTATAGCTTTAAATTATTTTCCCCGGGTTTTAATTAGGGGAAATAAGTTGCTGAACATTTTTTGAAATACATAAAAATAATTCCTTCCATTTCCTTTGGGAATAAACTTTTAATTTCCAAGATAATGCAACTGTACTTTAACTGTTTGAACAACTGTTTTGTTTACCTCTGGGCTACGTATAATCAATGTATATAAATTGTATGCTAATTATTATTGATGAAAGACTGTGCAAAGAACTGCAAAGTAGCTCTTTCTTACCATAAGTGCATGATATTTGCCCTATTTTATATGGTTTTCTTTTAAAATCCATTTCTTTTATATCCACACCGAATGAGAAAATTGAGTGGGAGTTTTGACCCACTCAAGTGGGTCTTAAGTGAATTATTGATTAGTTTCATATCCACGTTACATCATTTGTAAATGTACTGAATCTTGCAGCAGCTGCCGTGTATAAAGTTTAAAGTACCAAATGCAACAATTTATACACAGTTTGTCTTCATATATGTACTATGTACATATCAATTTAGGTGATTAAATTTGTGGTATTGATCTAGGCAATTCACTTTTCTCCAAGAATTTATTTTTTTTTAATTTGGAAATGTCATCGAATAGAAATGTTTTGATTTTACCATATTGTGTGGGAATATTTCCCATTCATATTATGGTGATGGTTCGGAATAATGTATCGGAAATGCAAGATTTGGGTGGAAAATGGTCGACAGTCTCACGAAAAGCCAAACAACTCATATCACGTTATATAAATCTCCATTTGCTATAAACAATAATGTAAAGTAATGGGAAACGAAGAAGGAATAGTCAGCAGTTCTTTCACTTTGTGATATTGCCATGGGATTGAAATGAGTCCCATCAAATATTGGACCGTTTAGGTAAACGGGCCGAATTTTATATTCAACGGACGTTTTTCACATATTCAATAAGTTCCACCCACACACTGATATACGAAAGATACAATATTTTGGGCAACATTATAGTTGTTTTCTGAACATCCTGCATGGGTGGAAAGTTGGGCGGCCATTTTATAGGGCGCATCTCATGAGTAAATGGCCACTTATTGGATTTTAACCATCAAACTAATTAGAAAACTTGTGGTTGGTTGGAGGTATGGGTGTTTAAGTCCTTATCCATGAATGTCATGATGCAATTGGCAGCTAGACGAGGTGTAGGAGGAGCCAAGTAATAACAACAAAAATTGTAGCAGGTTTTTATGTGGTTTTCTTGGTAAATAAAGTTGAATAGTTTTTAAAGACTGCTGGAATCTACATTATGCTCAATATTCTTTTGGCCCAACTAGGTTGCCCCTATATTTTATTAGTGTTTTAGTTGGTGGGCGGAGATTGTAAGTTAGTTTTGTTCCTCTGATGACAGTGGGAGGAGCTGAAAAACATTAAGTTTTCCATCGTAAGTTGTGCTTATCCTTTTAAGTGGAAGGTATTGGACCTAAAAAGCTTCCATGATTTGAATGTACGAGTAACATATTAAAATTATTTTTTGTTTAAGCCAGACTTTAATACTAATAAGAATTTGCGATGTAGCTGCGGATGAATTGAATGCGCCTGGAGAGTGATTTCAAATCTGCATACAATTTATTGTCATGGTCTGAGAAATGCTATATAACAAGACCTTGGAGTCTTTGCACATCAACGTCACGTGGCACACTGTAGATAAGACTGAGGTGTATAGGATTATGACACACCGCCAAATGCAGATTGTTTGCAAAGATTAAGGTCATTAGAGGCCCAGAAATATGCTAATTTCCAAAGCCTTAAAGCGACTGCAACGATGGGCCTAGTCGATGGCAGCGCCACCTTCCCTTCCCACTGCAAACCTGTTAAGTCGTTTTGGCATTTTGACCATTGGGCAATCAGTAGTGACTTTAAATACAATGTGACCAAATGAATTGTGATCGTTTGTAGGGAGTGGAGTTTGAGTTTACGCAGCCTGCGTTGTATGAACTGTGTAAAGTGGCGCCCTCCTGGTGGCCGATTTAAGCAACCTTGATGCATGAGGTCTTAATGCTGTTATTGGTAGAGTGGAAAATGAGAAAGTTTGTGGTGACATTTGAGTGTTGGAAGTTGGTGCATACATTTATTTTGTGGATTTGATTAGAGGCTGGGTGCATATGAATGTCCGCGTGTCACTGCATATTACACACAATGTAGGCTTAGGTGGAACTTGTTTTATTGAGTTGATATTACAGTGCAGGTGTTGTGCGTTATTAATGAACATATACGGTTTGGTTGTTTGACGAGAAATAATTGCCAACAGTCGCTTATTTGCATACCGCACACGTCTCATCTGCATCCAGGCCCCGCCCCCTTCAGCCCCAAGACACTTTATGAATTAAGATTACTTTTTCTTTTTCCTACTTCCCGTTTTTTTTTGCACTTAATTTTTTTGTGCAGCTGGGATGAAAACAATGAAATTGGACGTGGTTGTATGCGAGAGACATGCAAATGAAATAAATCACAAAGGGCCGCATGTTGGGCCACGTATATAACAATGTTTTTCTTCGCAAGTGGGACCCTTGTTGTGTGTATGCCTGGCCTTTCCACTAAATCACCTTCCGCATATGACGTGCACTGATTCGTTTGGAAGAGAAAAACGTTTTGGTTCAAAATGCAAAATAGTTTTAAAGTTTGCCAGATTATAGGAAGTTGGTTAGAACGAGGGAACCTCCTAATTTAATTACCCACCGAACATTAAAGGTCTTCTGAAGAGTTCTTCTTACCTATGTTTCGAAGGGTGTTGAAAAATCGACTGTAAAATGACGATTTGA
>JAQFZQ010003255.1:0-11214 GCA_034696005.1 Glomeris marginata | reverse complement strand
GGCCATGGGCAGTAAGGTCACTGCCCATGATGCTCCCAATTCCCTTTTGGTGAACATGCAAATGAGGGAAAAGTAAGGAAAAACGGCATGGGCCGTTACAACTTATGCCAATTGCTTGCTATCACACACTATTATTTTAAGTTTTGTAAAGCCCTGAAACTTTACTTCCACTAAAGCCTATGGTACTCAGTTCACATTTTTCACTAGTGAAAAGCGCATATGGTGGCCAACAGTGTCAGCCTACGTTCACTAAACATTTTTCACCATCTACATTTCTCTTCACATGAATGAAATTTGCCCACCATATTCGCTCTTTACTAAACTGCGTCCACCTGCAGCAGTAGAGTAAAATCTGACGTTTTGATTGGTCGAGTATGTTTGCCCAGCAAAATAAATGCACTGAAGAACCGGATTTTCCCGAATTTTACTCCACTGCTGATTGCTGAGCAAACATTGTCGACCAATCAAATGGTCCGATTTTACTCCACTTCTGCAGGTGGACGCAGTTTAGTGAAAACTGTGAACTGTGTACGTACTTGTCTAAGGATGAAGGGAGTAAGATTCTGGTACTATATGCTGAATACATTTAAGAATATGATTAAGATTTTTCATGTGACATCACTGATGAGTTTGTCCACCATACTGGTTTACAGCCAGTTAATACTTTAACAATTTGCACAGAAAAATTAAAGCTATACTTGAGCTGTATAATACAACATGTCAGCTGCAGGATGTTTTCTGCCCCGTGATGCAGTGCAAAGTCATGTGATGCATTATCTCTAAGTATATATTGATGGGTTTAGCATAAAGAAGGTGTATTGACAGCTACAACCTTGTTGGACCTAGAGCATGTTGCTGTCTTGTAGTACGTTCTTTTCTGGATTTCTTTTTGACTCTCCTCGGTTGTGATTGTTGCTGATGCAGACAACACATGCAGGACCTCATGAAGCAAGTCCATCCTGGACAAAATATAGCTTGAAACTCTTCCTAATTTTCTGCCTGTTAGGGGAAACTCCTTGTTTCCTATTGGGTATTCTGCAACAGGTGCAGAGCAACCATGGCTCACCGTTAATTGTGGATCCTGTCCCATTATCATATTAGCAGTTTGGATACACAGTATAGCTCCTGCATGAATGGACATTTGTTTTTCCATTTCTACCTTTGTTATTCTCATCTGCGATTGATCATCAACATACTTCTTCCCTTGAAGGCAGGCTGGCAGGCAACATGTTGGGAGTGGAGCTATTAAATAGCTGATAATTGCAGAAGTTAGTCATGCACACCATGCTGGATATTGGAGAAACTTCTAGCTGTATTCCACTGGGTGTAGTAAAAGGATGAAGTGGTCCCCAATATATTATAGTTATTCGATTAAGACAACTACAATATGGTCGATAATTGCTCATATACCCATTCACCCTTGGAAGATTGTTAAGTAAGAGATTATGGTGGAAGGCAGTGTTTTTTGGAGTGTTGTATATGCATGCTCAGCGTGCTAATTATACTCGGTTAAATGTTGTCGCTGACAAAAGTTGAAGATGACACAAGTGGCTAATTGGCGACTGCAGCGCCATGCGACACGCTCCGAAGATCATCGGTGCATTTATTAGGCGTTCACGCTGAGCCCCTCATCGGCTTCTCTCCAGGAAGCCTTCGAGAGTGATGACACCCTCAACGTCAAGTGCTTTTTACTCTTTGACGTCGTCACATGCCTTCAAGGCTGGCTGCTAAGTCCGTCAATATTACAGCCTGCTATCTAAAATCGAAGCTGAATGCATAGTAATATAATGTCCATCCTTGCTTGATGCACCCTCAGTTTCTATATTCACTTTATGCATGTGCACACCCAGTACCACACACAGTAGACCGCATTCAAGAAGGATTATAATTGTTCAATGACGGAGATGGATGACTCGGTATATGGAAAGCAACATACAGTAATTTAATCAGCTTATGCAAAGCTGCGAATATGGCGTCCCTACAATGAAGATGTATACTGCTAAATGCAATTAATTCAGGTCCTAGCATCAAAGGCAATGATGTTGTGCTATTTTAGTATAGGTCTTTATGGCATTGGAGAAGGATTGTTGTCAATTCACTGGAACGATGCAACTCTTATAGGATACATAAAGTTCGATTTCAAGATATGTGGGCTATCCGGAAAGTATTAGCCGTTGTTTATTGTAAAATACAAATCAGTTGTAATGCCAAATGTTAATTAACAAAACGTTTAACATGCACTTCATACTATTGTTAAAAATATTATCGTATTTTTTAAAGTGTTCTTGGCTCTAGGAAAAGTTACTGTGATGCTAAGATCCTTTTATGTTGCCGCCAGTACATTAAGCAAGTGAATTACATGTTTGACCTAGTTTGAACTGCCAAACTTTAATCAAACGGCATATACAGTACTAGGTCAGTTGACAGTTGTGAGGAGCAATTCATAGTAAAGGTAACGAATTTTACCGTCTTCAGGAATTTGTTAATGGGACGATAAAGCAATACTGCTCAAAATGCAGGAGTCGCACCTAATATTTTATGGACGTTATTTTTCTTAGGGCCAAGAAACAATTTCACATGTAGGATCATAATTTTAAACAGTACTTTAATATGCATGTTAAACGTTCTCTAATTTAACATTTGACTTTACCACAGCTTACGGGTTTTAAAATAAAAAGCGGCTAATACTTTCCGGATAGCATTCATACAAAGGTGATCCACTCGATGATCAAAGTGGTGCTTCCATTGCAAATAGTTTTGCATTATAATGTTGCATTATAACAGTACTACTATGAAGCAAAAAGACTGTTTATGATGGATGCATACTTCTTAGCCAGGTTGGGAATTAAATATAGAGGCAATGGGTAAACAATTAAATTCTGTAGCATGGAAGTTGTACGTATTCGCACTCAAACACAATGAAATCAATAATTTGTGAATATGTTTACTGGCCTTCTAATCCATAATTAGAGTTTCGACCATGCTCATTCATACGCGATTATTGATCAAACTAAATTCTTAATAATCTGCTCTATATACACCAATTAATTGAATAGATATTCTCAATTATCTTTTCTGTACGTTTGCTTTGAAAAAACGATTCCTTTGCATCTGCCGCTTGTGGATTGCAAGATCATTACATTTGGTTGGTTGGCTAGTAGCCATGACATTCGTAGAAATCAATATTTGGGTGCATGTCTATAACAGAGGGAAAATTTAATTACATATGCCGGAAAGAAGTGGGAATTTTTCATTATGGTATACATACAATATGCATGTATAATATGTAAAGGAGAAAAGCGTGCATGCACGTATATATTTTGATATAATTATATTATTAAATTTAGAACAACGTAATTGCTAATATTGTTATGTAAATTTTCTTGAACTGAATATGAAGATGAACATTGTTGTAAAATACTACAAAAAATGATACTCGCCATAACATGCAGAATATATTTTTTTATTTAACAGAGAAGAGATCTAACTTTTTCATTTCAACCATTTTCCATTGAAATAATACCTATAGTATAGGCAAAACTCGTGTTTATAGCTCATACAGGCTATTCACAAGATATATTCACTATATAACTTATGGATATAGCTGCTTTAAATTTTATTTCGAACTAGGTTTGGAAGTGCCCTCTAGTAATAAAATACCAGTGTGAAATATTCTGCTGGACTATGGGATAAAACTAATGTGAGTAGGTCTGCAATATATTGGCTGATATTGCGTTAAAATTGCTGAGTTACTGTAAAGTTATCCATTGCCAAATTTCAGAGCTTATGGGTCTCAAATTTATGAGTTCGTTTTTATATCCGCCCCATATTTGCCAAATTGGAGGCTTGGCAATATGCATTTTCTTTATAGATGCGAAATTGCATTCACTGGGGAGCATTTCAGCTCGTATATTGACGCAAATATTTAGAAAATCGAATTGGTGTGATGCAATGATAATCGTAATTCAATCGATGGAATGAATGTAATAACGTGAATTTTAATGTTATTGGTCGGAAAGTATCATTCAGCGTGTTTGTATATATGCTGCAATAATGCAATAATATAATAATATGCATCTATAATAACAGTTGTGAAAATGGAACCACGTTGCTTCAGTTTATGGCAACCGATTTTATGTGGCATATATACACAGAACGAAGGCTTTGGAAAATAATATGCGTTTAAAATAGTGTATAAGGTGACATATACACAAGCATTGGCGATATAATTTTTGTGGAAAAAACACCTCACAATATCGCATGGTTCCATGCAGTGCAAGTTGGATTCGGAAATACGTATAGCATATAATAAATCAAACTGAGCTCTATTATTTTCTTTTGCTCAGATCTGCTTCCGCTCTATCGCCTTTGCCACTAATATTCCTGCTAAGGAATGATTGAAAGTGTTATTGATCTTACTGTCCTGTAAACACTCTTAGATATTGATGCAAGAACATGTATTATGCATTATTATGAAACATTATACATTGTGACCATTTTTATATTATTATTATCGAAACTCAGGCTGCTTCCTTGTCAAAGCATGCAGCCAATCATATCAGGTTACACACTGTTGCAGAATGTTTAGAAGCAGCAGACAAAGCTTGGAACTATTCTTACAGATACATTTCCGGTTGGTTACATCAACTAATTTTTTATTTAAATTTTTATTTAAATTAGCTAGTAGCATTATTAATTGGAATTTGTAATATAACCAGGCTATACACTTTCCTTTTCTTCTCTAGCCTATATATTTAAGGCTGACTATTGCAGCATTATTCTATAGCTGTCAAGTTAGGTTCCAGTCAGTTCAATATGGTCCACTCTGGTCCACTCATAAAAAGAGAGGATGGTAATGTCACTATAGTGCTATGGCACGTTTCAACTCTCTATACTTTTACCCTTGTTGACTGAATGGATCGAGTGAAATTACTGGACAAAGCTTGGTCTGAAGAGGAAATCACGTATGTCTTAGGTTAAAGTCCAAAAAGACCTGTCTTCCTACATGAACATCTTTTGGATGAAAGCTCTTTGTTCTCCCGCTATGTCAAAAGGTTGGTATAGGGCATGTTAGCTTATATAGGACCCATGTGTGGATGACTCGTATATAACTTTATGTCTCACTCTCATATGTAGGCCTACAATAAGAAATCCCACGGGTCAGTCAAACCAGTGTTTATCAGGACTGCATGGTTTATGCATAAAGGTGTTATTTTAATATTTGGATACCTAAATATTACCCATTCAGTTAACAATTGTATATGCATGTACAAATTGTCATTTGCAACATATGTATATATCATTCTTAGTACATTTTTAAAATTTTCTATGTTTACAAAATCGAACTTTCCCATATGTTGAGACATGCATATATATCGAGCTCTAAAACACCAAGAAGGAATTTTATAGTGTTGAATGTGGAAAGGGAACGGTTTGATGCACACACCGGCATTGGGGTGGAAATATTGTGAAGTGAATTCCTGTGCGTGTCATGAAAAATGTAGCTTTCCTGCCTGAATTTGTAGAGAGGAACAGGTTACATCCCTACATCTCTGACGTCAAGTGCAATTTTTCCCCGTGCCTGCCAACTTCCCTTTTCCTGTACAGAATTTGAAAGCAATCCTATATATACCACGTGACAACACTAGCTAAGAAGGAATTGCAGAATAGAACAGAATAAAAGCCTTGATATGTTTGTTGGCGAAGCAAATTTCAGATGCGAAGCTAGATTTCGATCTGTAGCCTTGCAAATACATAGTAAAAATAGGATAAGGAACGGAATGCTACTGTATTCATGGTATATGTGAAAGGTTGTCGACTGTCACAAATCTTTCATTCGTCATGGTAGTTGAACATGGAAAGATGCCATTATTGTAAGTTACATGAACTGACGGTTTTTCTGTATCTTTGCCGAGCAAAAAGTGGAAATTGAGACTGCATTTGTTGAGCAACGAAGCAAACCCATGCCAGGGTCGAAATGCATTGTATATTTGTATTTACTCTGTATAGTATAATACCAAAGAGAGAAAAAAAGTCAGAAATTTGTGAACGGGGCCGACTAGACTCGGCTCAGTGGAGACCTATGGGGGCTATTGGGCTCAAAGCCAACGGGCAATAGCCCCATACTACCATATCACTATGCATACTATACTTATAATATGACCGGATGAAATGCATCTTGGTCCACATGCTTTTCACGCTCCAAACTCAATTTTTTTAAATCCTGTAATAAGAAAAAGAAAGAAATTCCTTATTTCCGAGATAGGGCAAAAGTTGAAAGGCTAAGTTTCCGAAAATAGTTTTCAGCTTTTTATATACATACAGTGATCTGAATTTATAAAGAAAAAAAGTGTTGCGGAGCAGAATTGTTAGTTGGCTACCGGGGTGAAATGTTGTATTCGCTATTTTGCAAGGTTTTATTATACCATTTGAAGCAATAAAAATGGCTTGATACGCTGATGCTTCCAACTGGCGTTATAGTGGTGCACTTGGGCCTTTCTTCGTTGTTCCACTGTGAATGCTGGCTTTTTATGGTGCAAACATGCAGTATACCGTTCATCATAAAGCCCTTAATGACTGCCATTTTGCGCATGCGCTTCAAGCACGCACTGGGAAGAAGCCAGAATTAGCATGAAAAGAATTCTAGCCACGTTCTTTTTCTTCCTGTTTAGTTTGTGTGCTATATAGTATACAGCACACATATATGGGCTATTTATACGAAACGGTGAATCATTTTTACATCAATCAAAAAACTCGACGAGTTTTCAATCGTCTGCCTTCTTTGGTGACAGGAAAATTGCCGCTTGAGTGGCTCTGCGTTTTATTTGCTCTCCTTTTAGGCCCTATACATATATTTTGCAAATGCAAATTGTGTTCTTGGATTCAGCAGGCTTTGATACGAGACATGCTGAGACGTGAGGGTGTTCATGATCAATGTGTTATGCTTGAAAATGCATATGTGTAGATCTGAGCAAGACATTTCCAATGTCTGTATATAAGAAACTTATTTCAAATTCTGTAGTGAATCAAAAAGAAAAACCTGCTCAAAAGGTGAAATGGCCAATCCTCTGGAAATGGCACTGTCACGCAGGATACAAACCCAGAATTCCATTAAATGTAACGATTTGAAAGAAATAAAAACTACTTTTTATCCAATTATATAGTTGCGGTTGCTCATATGGAATTGTATCTATGTATAGTGCTGCCATCTGCAATAATTGAACAATATTTTAGAATGGGAATTTGTTAGAATTGCTGCTTTTTTAAAAATGTAAGAGAAACTCCTTCTTGGTCTCCCCACACTGACTACTACACAAAATTGTATATTTGACAAGGCATAATGAAGCACTCATTAAATGCAGCAGAATAATGTATGAACTTATTAACAACATTTCTCAAATCCTGTCAAAAAAGTAATCGCAGCTTATGGCACTTTCTTAAAGAAAGTCTGCAGAGGCCATATTATTGTTAATTTTTAGGCCACCTATCGTCAGAATTGCGCACAACCACCTATATAAAATGCTATAAAATCTATGGTGCCTAGATTCCATTACGTAAATCTTGTTTGCAATATTGAATTTTGTCACAATATTCTCAGCATGAGCTATATTGAAAAATTGTTGCAACGGATGTATATGTAAGGATAGAGCCAAACATCAATTTTCTATGAATATGAAGGAAAAGTTAACTTGGTGCAGTGTACAGATGGGAAAGAACAGAAGTTAGGGTACCAGAAAGCTCCTCAAAAATGTAGGGAAATTATAAACTGTAATGTATATATCCTTCTGAAATGTCAAGTTTCCTGAATATCTGCAATTATAAACAGATAATTTATTATTGTTGAATTTTTGTAATAGTCACATGTTTTTTGAATGCAATGTGTGTAATAACTGCAATGTATACGAATATTGGGAGGGGTTTGATGGATGGGCATTGCATCGACAACACTCAGCAGCAGACAAACGACTTTTGCGATGTGTGGCCCACTCGCTAATGGCTGCACAGAAAGCGCTAAATTGTGCAGGCTGCGAACTGTAGGCCTAATGGGAACTCATGGTCCGTCTTAAATTTCCAGATGCCCGCCTTTGCAATTACACCAACTACATCTCTCGAGGCGTGACCGTTGCTATGGTGGGCCAATTCGTCCAACAGCGGCATTATGCACTTTCTTGCACCAAGAAACATTGAACATGCATGTCCTTTCTTTTATATATCCATGGGAAACATATTCAAATTTTAATATGCAGGGTTGCATGACAAAAAGTATGGGCCACTAAATGTTGTTCACAAGGTTATAGTGCATTCATTGACCCACATTCACAAGGGAATAGCAAGCAATGATCAAGGATTCCTAAAATCATATTTTTTGAATTCCATCTTTTGAACCCCTGTATAGTTAATTAATTTAAGGCTCCAGTTCTAATTTAAAAGTTGACCTCGAGGGCGATATTAGTCTAAATAAATACTTTTTTTATTATAATTAAGAGTATTGGGCTTTTATGTGAATTTATAACGATTTTTGCTGCTTGCAATTTTAATCTCAAAAAACACCTTGTCAGTTCGCCTTTGATGTTGTTTTGAGCTTATATTTCTATTCACAGAGTTGAAATTGCTTCGGGCATTGATCTTAATAATTCAATGAGTAAAAATGTCGATATGCCCTAGCTGCAAACAGCTTGCAAAACGAAAATTAGTAAAGGAATTTTTACATCATATGTGTATATACATAATATACAGTATATTACATTCGTGCCATGAAATTGTTGCCACCTGGTGAGCTTGGAGAAGTTCAATTCTACGATTGCATGTTGTGTCATCTTGTGTGACAGCAGCATCCCATCACATATGGCATATATGAGTAATTTTTGTGAAAACTCGATTATAAGAATAGGTGCCAACATCCAAAGGCCGTACTACTACTATACTGTATTGTCAACACAGTGCATTTGTAATATATAATATGTATTACTAAATCATATTCCAAATATTTGCAATCTATTGCTCTTATGTATATGCATAGTTTTCATGATAATGTCGACATTATACGTTTTACTGTTGGAAACCTCGCCAGTGAAATCTTGCATCAAAATCTCTTGCAGAATTTTACACAGCACTGTCACTTTTCTTACTATTACTATAACAAATATGCTGTCAAGTTTGAATTTGCGAGCAGTTTCACTCTTTTGAATACATAAAAATTCTATAGGATATTTTATGAATATTCATGGAAAATGGTCGTTCGCCATTGAAACATTATGCCACCATTTCGAAAATATATGACACTGGAAGCTGTCCAAAAGTACATGGACCTTTATTTGATTTTACGTGCAAGCAGTTACCTCGTCATCTTGTGTTATGATCAAAGGACCACGTCCATTACTCGATTAGGGCCAGTCTCAGTTTGTCCTATTCGGCATTCCATAGTTCATCTCATAACACTTGACAAGTTGAGTTGCTGACAAAGCCACATGTCGTATTATAAGCAAAGAATGACTCAGACATATCCTCATGGAGATTTATTACATGTTCGTACATTATTTCAATATGAATTTCATATTTCATACATCTCTGCATCGTCTGAATAAGTTATTATTATATTTATGTATTGTTATTTTGAATCAAATGTACTACATGGTCTAGGCTCATTGGTCTGGGTGTGATTTCCCATCAGAAGTGATTCCATTGCGTTAGAACAGCCAAAATGCAGTTGAATCGTTTTTCGAGTTATATTGAATTTCATGATATTTCCATTTGGATTGAGGCATGTAGCTGAGGATATCTGCATGGCCTCAAACCATGTACTACATCTTGAGATATTCTGGTTCTGGCAGGATGGCTCAGAATTGGAGTTGGTATTTTCTGCATTCTGCTTCCAGCAACCCTCATGGCGAACAATGGTGTTTGTGGCATTTGGACATACACACAGCATCGTTTGACTTCTGCACCAGAATCCCTTTTCGATGCTTCGAGAGCATCATATTTGTATTCAGTTGCCTTGGCAACTCCTCCTATTTATATCGCATGTGGCTCTGACGGAATAAGTTATTTCGTGTCAACTATTTCGCATTCCTGGGTCGATTGGTGCTTACAATTTTCCTTATATAAACTCGCATAAGTATTCAAAATGTGTTGGTCCATTGGTTATAGAATGACTCGCATGATTATTTCATTGATTGAAGCCATAAACTGATGGACTGAGTGTTCCTGTTCCTCTTGCCTCTTAAGCCAGCAATTAATTATTGAAGTAGTACTGTATACCTTTTATTCCTTCTTGATGGTCTCTATATATATAGTACATATATACAATGTTTCTGTCATTTCCATTTCACCATGTCCAATACCGCACAACTGATCCCAAAGCGACCTTCACATTTTACTTAATGGTCTCGAGGCACAATTGCGGACAAGCCAGCCTCTCAAGTGCACGTGGTTTTGCCTTTTTCTTTTTGACATTTGCCAAAAATGACCATCGATTTTTCGTTACCGCACAAGCTGAATGCCTCGTCGCTTCGCGACAGTCTTTCTTTTTTTATTAACCCTTGGAGATTTACGAAAAGTTAATTCACAAAGACGAATCCCGAAGCTTGAAACTGTATACGTTTATTTTTCTTTACCCTCAATGTGTTTACCCAAAGGACACACTGTACGTGAGGTAAGTGGGAAATGGACATGACCAATTCATTCGCTAGACTCTTGTTCTTTCTTCTGTTTTGCATGGGTTTCTCTAGTCTTTGCAAATTTAACTTTCATGACTATACAAATTGTATTCTCGTTGCGCATGTTGCAGTTGCATTACAGCATTTTTTGCTGGTTAAAAAAGATTAGGAAAAAAAAAACGTCTTTGGAAAAGCCTAATTGAAAATCTGCTCCATGAAAGTGCATGCAACCAAAAGTTTGCATATAAAGTACTGTCACAACTATTTATATTCATATTCTAGGCATCAACATAAGATATTAATGTATAGGGACTGAGGCAATGAATATATACTAAATGAAATGATCGATATATTCAATGTAATTAATGCATTTCTAGCATAATGAATGTTTATTCAAGCTGCATTGTCTACATGCTCTAAACTCGTGCCTTATCAGATTAAAAGCAAACTTCTGTAACATCGAAAACAATGAGGCCATTTCCATGAACAGACTTTCCTATAGGAATGTGATGTAACCATTAGCAACAGTAGTTGTGACGTCACACAATGTCCAGCTTGC
>JAQFZQ010003254.1:0-11214 GCA_034696005.1 Glomeris marginata | reverse complement strand
GTTCCATCGTTCCATTCGCGCATATGGACAGGTTCCAAGCTGGGCTCGGAGCTCCTGTCACAGTTTATAACTCCTTGGCTATACACCCATACACCTCTGCAGCAGCCGTGACGTAATCGCCTATTACTCCGCCCCTTTCGGCCACGTTCGAAGTCAGGTGACGTCAGCTGCTAAAGTCTTGAATTGCAGCCCCGGGGCTCTACTCGAGAAAATACGGTAGCATACTAATAATATCTGTAATGAATAAGTGATATGGGAGATGTCCATAACAGCACATGATCTTGATGAAGATGCCATATATATTCATCCTATAATTGAGTTATCTTTTTAGACACTAAAGATGTACGCCACTAATATCACTTTCATAGTTGGAAATAGAATAGTATACAGGATGTCATTTCCCATTCTATCCTTGCATGCTCTGTCATGACAGTCTAGTCACCACGGCATCATGTATCTTGGATTTCGAATGGCAATTTGAAACGACACAAATATATTCTTCGTACTATAGCATTTGCCACAATTATTTACAATTCCACATCCTGAAAACTGCAAAGTGATAACGGTTTTCTCGCTGCATAAGTATTCTGCACAATTATGCACAAAAACCATTTTGCACACTCTTGCATGTGGCAAAATGTACACCGTATACTATAAGTGAAAAAGGTGCTTTTATATATGAATGGCAAAACCTGTACAGAGGTCGCAACTAGAGTTGACCCTCAAATGCACCCACCTCCTGCTAAACTCGACCAGGTCCATCCCATGCGAATGGGGACATTCAGGTTTGGTGTCGTAATCAGCACGGGAAAATTCTTAGAAAAATCCCTGATTGCACCTTGCACCAAACCTGAATATCCCCATTCGCATGGGATGAACCCGGCGAGTTTAGCAGGAGGTGGGTGCATTTGATGGTCATCTCTAGTTGCGGCCTCTGTAGGAGTGCTGTCGTAAGGGATTCAATCGGCTAGCATATAGCAGATCAGATAACCTGGCTACAAGGAGTACCTATATCCTCATTGAAAGAGAATTTACAGCAATGAAAATGCTATGCAGTGGCTGTAAAAAGTTATTTCATATGAGCATGTCACGCAAGGCGGCTCTCCTACATGAATAGCACGAGTGCAAATCTGCATGAAATTACGGCTCCATGACGAATCCTAAGCGTTTCACTCTGCATGCAAAGAACGAAAATAATTTCTAAGTTAGGAAAAATGCAGTGCCGTCTATAGTGTATAGCCAGCCCACGTGATGCGCTCACAAAAATCAACTTTTTATCTACACTGCATGTGGATAATAAACACAGTGTGAACAAAAGTCTGGGTCTTTGTAAAAAATAATTTAGTTGCAAACTGCAAAATATACACAAATGCTTAATTGCATGGGAGAAAGCAAATAAGAATGCGAGTGCTCTTCCCAATACATGGCATCAAATTTGAAATATTACCACGTTTTCAAGGGCATCTGGGATCTAAATTTTAAACAGTTGAAAATTGATCATATCAAGCCAAATTGCAGAGTTCGAATACATATTACATGATGAGTTCAAAAACGCAGGCTGTCACTTTTTAAAATAAACAGCTGAGAGTAGTGCGATTTATGATTCCCAGTATTTGGCTTCCCTGCATAGCTGCAGGGCGCTGTAGAGCTTTCCAGAACTGTAGTACTACCAAGGTACTACTAACTTACTAATGAATTTCATAACAAAGTACTCCCTAGCCTGTTCCTTTATTCATTCGCTGCCTTTCGCGTTTCATTTTCTCCATCGATTGTCGTTTGTATAATTGGCCTTAAATTTTTATTGAAGAGCATTCCTAGCAAATAATCCTACTGATTGGACGTAAACTCCCTCACGTAGTGATTGTATCCTATTCACCTGCGTCTCCCGAGAAACAATTTCATTAGAATGCTGCTCGACTTGGCCTAGCTGAATTTTCGTCGCAATCTTAATTTTCCCTATCAACGAAAATGGCCCGGAGCCGAGCGCATCATGCCATTATGTAAGACATATATAAATCTTCGACACACCAGGACAAAAAATTGCATGCCTTTAGCGCGTACCTTGGCACGATAGCTATCTTTTTTTTCTTCATAATATTTATACGTGCATGTAACTTCTCGCATGTAAGCGAACACGTTACACACTCGTGCGCGCTTAGACCTTATTTGTCGGTAATGGAAAATCGATTTAGGGCATTATGGGGCCTCCCAGCAGCTCCAGCAAGCGTATCAAACGTGTATGGGCTATGCCAATGTATATACACATGCTCGATACTATAGTTCAGTGATGTAATTGGAATGTTAAAGCATTTAAATTTCTCTGACATCGTAAATTGCCAACGCGGTACGAATATCACCACATTTTAAGTATAATAGAATGGTACAGTATACAAGGTGTGGCAATAAAGTACGGTAAATGCCCTGTATTTTGAGACGTCTAGGAATATGTCCCAACATGGCGAGCATCTGTCAGTAACGAACAAACAGCTATTTGTGTGCACATATACAGATGCATTGGAGTGCACGTCGTTGAATGAAATGCCCGGAGCAAATAAAATTCTGCTGCCAATTCGGTAAAACGGCGTCAGAGACACACTGACTGTTCCAATCTTGGTTCCAATAGAGCTTTTGCACAACGCCTCACGGGTGACGTCACCCGGGTTGCGGAGGGGAGAAGCGTCATCCATCTTGGGGGATAACGAACACGCACAGCCATAGACGTTAAACGCTGTTCTGTTGCATTTATGGCAAATCCTTCGCATCTGATGACAATTCACATTTTAAAATCGTGTATTTTTGTCAACTCCTGCAATCTGGATGATTTTAAATTCATAGTGTTCTTTGGCTTGTGTATCCAAATGGCAAAAGTACAGCGACCTTGCCATTTCAAACGGGGCGAAAGCTATCTTGGGCTCCGCCATCTTGGAAAAATATCTATAGATATTTTTCCAAGATGGCGGAGCCCAGTCAGGTGCTGCAAAAGCCCCATAAAGCTTACAGAAATGATGCAATGACATGAAGGTTTGTGCAGCAGTAGTCGACAGTCAGTGTGGTTCCATTGCCATTCTCTGCTAATTGGGGTAGCAGAACTTGATGTTCACTGTTTCTGCCATTTCGATCGTTCACAGCTGGTATATGCTCGTCATATTGATTCGAAATCCGTGCGATTTCATGTAATGGCGGCCGCACATACATAATCGCTGCGCTACTGCAGCGCCGCTGCGGGAAACATGAACCCTAGCCACGTCTATACTATACTGCGTTTCGTTAGAAGGAACGACCTGTTAACATGTAACGTTGTGTGTAAATCAATGGGAAATTCCTCGTTGCTACTAACGAAACGCAGTATGTGTACAGAGCATTCTTCAGGTTATATTTTTTCATATAGACATTAGTTTCTTGCTCGCGATTCAATTTTGTATTTCCATTACAGCTTCATTTCCATTTCCGCTGTGATTTTTTTTTCTTTCACATTTTCAGAGCATCGATTAAACATCACATTCCTCAATTCGAATTGTACTCCATAATATTCATTAAATGAAATTCCATATGATGCCTGCAAGGCAGATAGTTAAAACGTATTAGCATTTATGTCAGCTTTGTTCTGACTGCTCCTTTATTAGAAGTGCAGTGAATGTATATTGTCTATTTCAAGTCCCATATATTTTGTGCTAGGTAGTCTTCTGTGAAGTGCAATATCAAAATGCTTCCAGTAGTTAGAAGGCTATATAGCAGTATGGAAAGAAATGAAATTGTATAGGTAAGATGCTACCCCACAAAATTGACATCTTAAATTTATAAGATCGACAGTTTACAATGCTCATATATCCCTAAATTCCTTCACAGATTCGCAATAAATAAATATGAAGTAAACATATTAGGTAATAGCAGCTTTCAAATGCTGTCACAATCAATTCTGGGATTCACAGAGATAAAATTGCCAACATCTCTATTAATAAAATTGATTAAGTGATTATAATAGCACGAATCCATATATGGTACCAAATATTACTTTTCAAAAGAGTTCGAGCAGTTGAATAAAGCATTCAGTTGACTTTTTGAAATACGAATTGAATCATAAATAATGGGGATATTATCTGGATTAAATTAATGTCGAAGTAATGGTGCATTGCGGTTTGGCGACCAGTTTTCAACGATTTTTCTATTATGCTGAAACGGTACCGCATATGTACGACTAGGTTAGGTAGGCAATGTGTACAACGAATGAAAAGACAGCCGAAAGGCAATATTCCAGCGTGTACAATGAGGCCTGCTGGCAAAAGCTGCAGCAGTTGCACATTCATGCGAATGCGTGCCTGTTCTCATCTGTACGTATGTATGAAACAATTACAGAAGTAGCGCAAATGCTCCTTGGGAAACTTGCGACGTTTATAATGGATACCGTGGAAATGGCGCCTAGGTTATTATCTTGCAACTTTCTCATGTCTTTCTTTTCTGGGAGACAGAATTCCGAAAAATCAGACCGAGTTTCTTTTCCCTAAAGTTACCCTGCTCGTAAAAAGTTTTTGCCATCCGATTTGTCATTAGCAGGAGGGGGATGCGTTTCCTTCGTTAAAACACGCACATACACACTAAATCCAGAAATGACATTAGATTGTGGAAAATATTTATCCTTTTCCCAGTTAAGAGCGGTTACATAAAAAGCTAATTTCTCTAACGAATTTTTTATATACTATTATTTTATGAGTATAAGCACTGGCCCATTAGCGGGCTTATTTTCAGCAGGAAATTGGAAGGGAATAGGCTATGTCTTAAAGTGCTTTGCTACTTTAGGGTATTATTGCGGTGTTCTGAAAAAATATCAATGCTATCATAGTTTGCAAGCAAAAAGCTTAAACTTGAAGTTTCATGCAGTTTTGTCAAACGTTTTGATTTTAGCAAATCTGATTAAATTAATACACTGTTTCAAAGTTTATTGATTGATTATACGTGCCTCAACAGGTTCAGTGCTGCATGCATATGTTGATTTCACACACAAATCGAGTTCAAATGAAGTGCATATGCATTATCCCCAATATTGTAAACATAAGCGCAATGAACTGCATTGGAGCTGGGCGAAATCGAGCATTTGTGGATTAAAAATGTGTTCAAGGTTAGAAACCTGTTTTAACTATAATATGTCATTAGGGCAATAAATATGTTTTAAGGTGGAGTCTCGCTTTAAAACATTATTTCCAATCTCATACAGTAAAACAGTAAAAGAAACGAGACAGTGTGCAGTGTCATGGCTGTTGTGGGAATGTAAAATGACAGCACACTTCTTTTTACGTTGTATGCTGTATATTTCATTTATACAAGCTACAAATCCATATTTTAGTTGTAAATTTCGGTTATTTGCTACCATTGTTTATGAAACATTAGGTATACAGCGAGATTATACAGCATGCAACAAAATAATGTAACAAATTGGAATTATGTGCAGATATACCTATATGGTATACAGTCATGCCTGATATATGATGGGAAATTCGAGTTCAGATACTACAACATGCTGTTTGTTACATTCAAATATTATTTGAAAAAGTACATACCGCATGTAGTCAATGTCAGATCATTTCTTAAAGGAGTAGGATGTGGGCTATCATGTAGCTCACTAGTTGCTGTAATCTTGTAGACTAGTGCCATGCAATTCCCATTGCCTATCAAAATAAATACGTAAAAACATTAGCATATAAAAACAAGCAGAATGAAAAAAAACATATAAACACTTAGTAATAAACTTATAAATTATAGCCCATGATGTGTGGAAATATGAGATGAAGTCAATCAAAAGGTAAATCAATCCCAAGTCTCATATGAGACTGCATGTACATACATGTGAAGAAAACTGGTTGCTAATTAAACAATTTAGTACAGTGCCTCCTATAGGAGGCACTGTACTATGCTATAGCATATGTACGCCTAAAAAACTGTTATGGAATGTGATATTTTCTTGAAAAGTCGCTTAAGTCGCCACAAATTTAAAGTCCCGCGGGTACGAATTATCAAGCCAGGGTAGATCACGTTGTCCATTTGATAAAGTAGATATAGGACGAGGGGACACAGTTTCTAAATGTTGAATGCAGCCTCATTATGCTGGAACACGTCTTGTAGAGTGCTGGATAAGTGGGATGGTTTGCCAAGTAAGGCGGCTAATAGCATTTATATTTGAAGATTTCAAGAAAAAGCTGGATGAGCTTGAAGTGCAAAAGAAGAATTTATTTAGTATTAATGGTGAACTGGCATGGTTTAGTAAGGTATACCCTGCAACTTTAAAATTTAACTTAGGCTATAGCCATCTTTTCAGAGCAAAAGTAGGTTTTGTAGTCACAGTAAAACTGCGATTATTTCTTGATATCTATTTATCCCAAAACCGTATAGTATAAAAAGTTAACAAACATTCCAATTTATGTAAGCATATGAGCAATTGTCATTATATAAATGGTATAGTTGAAATATTTATTTCGATTTAAGAAGGCTATTCGTACGTTCATTATACACGATGACGTGCACAGCTGTACACCTCCCACTGACACAAATGCCAGTATCGATTAATAGTTACGACCGACATCTACAGGATACATAACTGAAACGCAGTTTTAATTATTTCAGTCACGTGATCTCGTGACGACAGTTTAGTCGGTAGAATTAAACGTTTACATACATGTAGGAACCTATATCTCGTTTGTATCTACGTATCGGATCGGTTTTTATTTCAATTAATAATATGCTACTGCATAACTAATGCAATTATTCTAAATGACTCTTTTATTCCAATAATAGGGCGCGGTTAACTTTCAAGCGTCAATTACCAGCACACGCCCATAAATTCATTTATCTTTTCTACCTTCTCAACAGAAATTGTGTTCACTGGAACATGCTCCAAATTTGCTCCAAGGCTGAATAAATATTAATATTTGTTAATTATGCCATTTGTTCTCGTTACATTTTGTAAACAGCACGTTTGTACAACACCCCAAAACTGAGAATTTAAATAATTATTAATTTAGTGAAGCCCTGGTTATAGTTTTGCAAATTAACAAGTAACATACTGAATGTAATTTATCGATTTCTATAAAATTTATTGTACTATATTGCGAAGCTCGCGTGTATAAACGATCTCAAATCTGTTTATGACAAAATGTACACAATAGTTTTATGGTAACATTTTATAAATTCGCACCGCCCTTTGGTGGGTTCAACTGCTGTAAATAAAGGGGAAACGTAAGGGATGGTAAAATATTGCAAATTGTTTAAAGATTCAGAAATGCCCATTAACGATTTTCATAAATCTTTGACTCCTCTATCTGCCCCTTGGGACATGCTTATCAGTATAGCATGGGCCAATGAATCTTACATAAAATTTAAAGTCCCATATTTCACGTTCTATCAAGTGTTGGATGCTTGCTGTGGTGGTAAAGTTGAAACATATTCATATCATATGAGATGCTAGGAATATAATTATTCATAAAACACATCCCTATGTAACGGAAGGTTCAATAACACTCCAATGAAGACAACGTACATATACAAAATAGTTTGATAATTTTGTACTGCCCCGGGAATATGGGTATAAATTTCAAATCTTCTCAAAAGCGCGTGTACATGCACCAGTTTTACTCTGACATAATGAATGCATGCCATTGATAAATGTGCATTTTTGCGAAATATGCAACCTAGCAGCAAAACGGAATCATTTATTTCAACCGTAAATTTATAGCAGCAAATCCCTCCATAGAGGCAAACTCTTTGCAAAACCCATTACACAATTATACAGCACAAAAAACCACACCCTCGCCTTTTTATGACTTAACGTTGTTACGGTTTACTATATAGCATAATTTGGTGGGTTTTTTAAAAGTTTAGAACGCGGAAATATCATCCCACAATAAAAATGTTAATTGTTTTAGAGATTTAAAGATATAATGGAAATATGTAGTGGTTCATGTGTTGCATGTCAATATGGAAAATATGACGACTGACACTTTTAAACCTTAAAAAAACATGCAGACGAATGAAATGACACATTCCAAGATCATGGCAAAGGAATGTGCACAGTTTTATTATGAGATAGATTACATCAAAAAAGTGGCTTCTGTGACAAAAATATCACCAACTCTGTTTGCAAAGGGTTATTTCTTGATTTGGAGACATTCCAATGCCAGCAAGTTTGTCAGGTGACATAGTCCCAGATTTCTGTTTTTTCAAATATCTGAAAGAATGTGCTTACAGAAATTTCCCTGCGCAACACAGGACTTGACACACATAATTGAAGCTGAAATTGCACTCGTAAATCAGGTTCAAAAAAAAATATATGTGCGTTTTTGATACTTTTGTTGATCGTTTAAAAGAGTGCACTGCAACTTGAAGAGGCCAACTTTTTATGCAGTGCATCGTAAGAAATAAAACTGTGTGCTCGTAGCAATGCAACATTCTTCCAGGCATCTCAGAAGTTGCATCAAATTGATATTAGTCGGTCTGCTCTGCTCCATCTTATAAAGCTTGGCTTATACCAGTACTCAGTGTACTTGTGTATTTGTAATTATCAATCAAATAGTTTACTTTTAAGGTCTCTACAGTTATCTCTTTTTTAGAGGACGACGTTTCACATTCGGATATTTATTTTGTAAGCTTGTTTTTGTCATGTATCACAATTAAAAATGGTTAATTTATAAAATTTATTTCGTTTCAGGTTGATCATTAATCATTTACAAAGGATTGACTTTCGTGATAATTAGCTTTCAGTCAAATCTTTACAAGATACTGCAAGAGATTCCATCAAGGGCAATTAACTAAAACAATTGTATTCTGCAAACATAAATGGATAATTTAATATTTTGAGCATCGGCTTACATTTCAATTTCCCATTTAAACAACAAAAATAGAGGTTATCCTCGAGCTTATACTGTAAATTCCACTGAATAAGTGTGGTAGATTAGTTCAGAATAGCATCGCAGTAGGCATATTTCCGAGGTTATGGGCCAAAAAAATGTTTGATGCGAAAGCTAGCAGAAACAAGGTTTACTGTAAACGAGGTTCATTTTATAACTCTCTTTTCGTCTCCTAGTCTTTCATTTGCCATCTCAGTGCACTCTATTGACCAACTTGTAGTCCAATAATACTTTTGGCAGAAAGCCACTAACGGTACCTAAGTGACACTAAATCTCCCCACTGCAAAGCCCAAGTGCGCCCACTTGCATTGTTTGTTCCTTTTCCGTTTCCGTTTCTTTCTCTTCTTTCTGAGAGTATATTCTGTTTCTTTGCGTTTGGATGTGTTGAAAGTATGCAGAGTGCGTTTTCGGATAGTGTTACTTGTGTCATAGAGGTCAAATAAACGTTGCATTTTTATACAGTACCGAGGTTTTGCTTTATCTCATTAAAATTGTGCCAGATTTCGACTCTGCATCATTCATTCTTCGACAAGAAGGCAGTTGCCCTTTCACCTTTACATCTCATCACTATAGCCATCATAATATCCAAGCCTTGATCAGGCGTCCATAATTACAAAAGTATGCATGTTGCTCGTATTCATAAAAAAGCGTATACCATGCCACGCTCGAGCAGGCAGTCGAGATTTGCGTGCTAAATTAATTAAGGGGCAATTGCGACCACAAACAAAATTAATAGCACTACTAACGAGCCCGAATGGCGCCAATTATTTTTAAAACGCTTTGCTGAGATTTAATGCAAACATGGTAATGCCATTGTAAATTTAGGGCCAAATCGATGAAGTGCATATGTTTAATGTCACTTGGAGGAAGGCTTCGATTTAAGAGTGATGGTGTGTGAAAGTTGGCAAGGAGTGTCAATTATAGGATATTAAAAACAGACGTTGGCAATTTAAGATTATAGTACTACTTTATCATGAATGAAGATGTCTACAGCAGAGTGCTGATTTTCGTACAGTATAAAGAAAGAATTCCAATTATCAGACTACTGTAATTTTCTGTGATCAGAAAATGCATACATTTTTATATACATAATCGAAACCTAGTTGACTTCACAGCACAATTAATGACCATTTTAGTTTTCACCTATAGGTGGGGGTGAGGAGCAAGGGTGACCATGGGAACAATGAGCTGTATACTGTGACCCAAAGTATACAGCTCATTGATGGGAATTTCAGATCTGAAGAAAGTAATTTTTTTTAGAACTGCAACAAAATCTTAGAAATTGCATGTTCCCTTTTTGAGGAATTTTAGGGATCATCCGTAAACTTTGTTGCATGGACTAGTATGAGGAATCTGCAAGACTATTTAATGCACATCCTCCAGCCATGCTATGATCACATAATTGCGGCAAGGTGGTACCCTGTTTAGAGAGTACATCTGCGTCTAACCGTGTCTCATTGACCGTCAACTCTGGTGCCCACTACTGTAGCTTTCATCTTCTGATTGAAAAATTTATAATTTGTGTAATCATATATTACAATATTAATGTATATGTGGCAGATTCTATATCCAGGAACATATGTTTCTCCCGCAAACTAATTAACACTGACAATAATTGCGAAAATTGGATTTTGTTCTTCTTTGCAACGAATCGCTGTTATCAAGCGCTTCCCGCTAATGCCTAAATTGAATTCATCTACATTTGGACAATAATTACTGCCATTATTAAATTCCTCTGTTATCTTGTTAAAGCAGACAATGTTCATCAGAGATTGGGCTTTTTCTTCCCAGGGTAATAGCGATGCGAAATATATTTTGGCGTGAAACATCATGCATTCTGAAGATAACGGTGCATTCAACACATGCAATGCGTTGTGCAAAAACTAATTCAGATTGCTAATTAAATTACATTAAGGTAACTTCGATTATGTTTGCTGCGAAAATGAGTAAGATTTTATGCAGCAAGTTACATGGTTCCATTGTATAGTGTAGCATAATAAAATTTTGGCATAAATTAAATTATAGAATTGGGTTTCAGTAAGTATATGTGGTAACTAGTGCCTTACATCCAAACCCATTACTTCCCTATTCTCCGAACACATTATCTCAATGTCTTCCATGAAGGAAACACGGTGATAGTGAATTTCCCTACACTGAGAAAATTTTTGGGTCAACAGACACTTCTAGAAGTGTCTAGAGAGAATGTCATTGGTGAGGAGGCATAATACTTTTTTGAGGATGCCATCATCCTCTTATGAGTATGTGACAGTGTCACACGACACTTCCTAGCTTCTGTAAGCAGGATCCTAAATTTCTACTGTGA
>JAQFZQ010003253.1:0-11216 GCA_034696005.1 Glomeris marginata | reverse complement strand
AACGAGTGTGTAAATTTTTAAAAAATACATTGGTTTTTCGATTTGTAATAAATTGAGTACTCTTACTTTCTGGACGTGCCTCGTACTTGGAAAATATTTCAAAATGTCCGGTTTTTACACGATGTAAGGAATTAACAGAAGCTATTTTAAGATATATCGGCACATGGTTTTAATATTTATATATATGTTATAGTGTTTAAATTTGTACCGTTCCGATGGGATTTTATTGTACTTTACAATCTTTGTGATGACTGAACATTTTATTGATCTTCTATATTTTTATGTCCGGGTATGTAGTATTTTTTGATAGAATTTCTGCACTGTTTATGTCAGATTATTTAATGCTGTATATTGATGTATACCTATAGTCTGCTGCTTTCCTGTCATGTCCTGATGATGACCACGTGTGATTGGTCGAAACATGTTGACAAATGATTAAACATTTGGACATTATGTTATGAGTTGAGGATTCTCTTTATTTATTGGATCAAGTTGCCTCATATTCCAACAATATTATTATGGAACTACTAGCCTATCCAGGCAAATGGAATCAGTTCCGCAGGTTGCAGCAGAAGAGACATATTGTTAAGGGTCAAGTGCGATTTTTATTATCATGTAGACATTTGGGTGTAATTCCTAATTTTATTCGAACTAATATTAAGATTAAGAATCAAAGCACACCAGCACAAAAATCTTTAAAAAAGGCTCAATGGACATGGTTAGTGGAAGAAATTAAATGGTTGCATTTTTAATTGGATAGATTTGAAAAAGAATGTTATCAATGACATTTGCAGTGGGGGAAATCTTTGCATGATGGTGTGTTTGATTCTCAAATGGGAAAGCTTTTTGAAGGGGTGGAACATGTTCGGGAGATGAGTGATCAGAAGTGTCAAAGTCGTTTGCAAGTTTTGTGTCCATCCCAAAAAAAAAGCAAAAATGATAATATTAAAAAATTGAAAGCTACCCAAACTATATCGGGACGATGTGCTCATGATTTATCCTCTCAATTTCCATTTGTGGTAAATATGAGCTCCCAAAAATTGGAAATTTTAACTTATGATATTCTTAATAAGGGTTTCAAATTTAATTTTCCTCAAAATATTAATGTTGTGAATAGTGTGGTTGAAGTTAAGGCCAATTTGAAGTCTTCATTTATGCCAAATATGGTTAAATCTACCTTGACCGAGGAGTTAATTGTTGAATTGAATCAGTTTCAGAAATCCGAAATTAAAATTGACCCTGAGGTACGGTTATCCTCAAAGTTGTTAAAAGGAAGTTGGAAATGATCTAAGAAGTATAAATCTTGTGGCAATCAAAGCAGATAAAGGTAACCAAATTGTGATACTGGATCAATCGGATTATGTCCGAAAGTGTGAAAAAGCGATTAATGATTCAATGGTTGAAACTATTAATAAAAGTGAGGACTGTATAGTTAAAAAATGTCAACAAAATTTGAAAGATCACTTACAGAATTTTAAATTTATTTTCCCTGGGACATTTAATCTGAAGTCTTTAATTGAGACGAATCCAAGAATTGGAAGATTTTACAGGTTGATTAAAGTTCATAAAGAAAATTTTCCAGTTCGACCAATTATATCAGGCATCGATACGGTCTTCTATAAACTTGCAAAATGGTTAAGCAAGTTATTAGGTAGTTTAGATCGTCCGCATGATCATAGTGTCAAGAATTCTACTGAGTTCATTCAGAAATTGAGTAACTTGGATAAGAAAATCTGGCAGATTTGTAAAATGTCATCCCTGGAAGTGACCTCTTTGCATCCTAATGTACCGTTAAAGGACACTTATGATGCAGTCAATAGAGTCTTAATTTTGAATGGTTTCGAGGTAGATTTCAGAAATGGCATCTTAGCTTTGTTAAAATTGGTAAACTCTCAAAATTATTTCATATTTAATGGCAAAATCTTTGGACAATTGGATGGTCTGGCCATGGGTTCCCCATTGGCACCCAACTTAGCAGCGATTTTTATGAATTACTAAGGAATGGATTTACTTAGTAGATTTTCTCAAATTAAATTTTGGCAAAGATTTGTGGATGATGTGTATTTATTACATTAATTGACGGCGAGAAATTTTGATAAAATGTGCAAAGAAATTAATGGCCTAAACCCTAAAATTCAATTCACCACTGAAAATGAAAAAGATGGGATATTGCAATTTTTGGATATCATGATCTCTAGACAACAAACGGGCTATCAACTTGGTATTTATCGTAAACCAACTTTTAAACCCAGATTCATTGATGGGACATCAGCACACCCTTTTAATCAAATATTAAGTTTTATCTATAGTTATATTCATCGGATTTTTTCATTTCAGTTAGATAAATCAGAAACTCGTAAGGAATTGAATTTCTTGGAATACGGTTGTGAAATTAATAATTTACCTGAAGAACATGTTTCTAGAATATATAACAAAATTCAAAATAAATATGATTTGGGTTTGATTACTTCTTTGAAAACTGAAAATGAAAAATCAACTTTTGCTACGTTGTCCTTTGATCCCCTAAATCAATGTTTGGCCAAGATTTTGAATAGATATGGATTTAGGATTTCTTTTAAAACTGTGAATAATCTGCAAAGGAAATTACCCATTGTAAAGGACCCTGAATTGGGAATTTGTAAAAATGTTTTGTATTTTACCACATTTTTACAAATTTCCAATTTAGTATTGATTAAATCAAAATTCCAATCACACTGCATGGTTAAGAATTGCATGCAGAATATTACAGCGTGAATGGTTTTTGGATAATTTTATTAGTGTATTGGGAATCTGTCCTTGAAGTTCTGGAATTTATTGGCAGGTTATTAATCACTTCCTGATCACCGATATATTTTTATGTGTATATAATACTTCAATCTATTCCCTGTAATTTTTCTGAGTTTGTTGTTGATGTTTGCTGGACGTGGCCGATTTTTAAAGTAACTGCTACAGTGGAGGCTGCAGTGTATGGTTCGCTCAGCCTCCTTCCGCCTTAATCAATCAGGGCTTCAAAAATCATGGACCTTGGTCGCGTTTGGCAGGTGGCCCTCAATCATGTTAAATCTGTAGATTGTTTGAGTGATTGTATTCGTATGCTGGTTTTCTGTTAATGTGCTAAAACAGCTCTTGACGAAAGTTAAACTCAATTTCAGATATAATGAACATAATACTATTTGGAAAACATGTAAATATGCAATAAAATATACTTTATAATAAGTATCTCAATTGCTAAGATTTTGAAATAATCATAGAAATTTCCAAAAAATCTGTAAATCAGTTAATATGATTAATTATTATCACTGGGTACCCTGCATATGCAAAACATAATTTGTGCATGATAGAGCTAGAGCTCACTGCTGATGAGTCACCATCACAAATAATCCTTGTGAGCTTCATTCTGGGGTCATGATAAAGCCAATTCAAACCTTCCCAAATTATATCTGCCTCCATACCAGTTGATATACCAGTCCAATTTCAACTACAAGTATGCTTAGTAGGATCTTGTGACGCTCCCGTCGCCCCGCCCTCTTAAAAGACGCGTCACCTTCAGTGATGACGTCACTATTACTTACTTTTAACGCCACGTGGCGCTGTCGTCGTTTAAGATGACGTCATCCGAACGTCACTCTGTCGTCGGCCTACTTTTGATATTTCGTTATATTCCGTTAGAGGGCGCTCCCTTGTTTTTCGGACGGTATATAAAGGGCTCGTGCCCATGTTAAAATGTCATTCTTGACACAGCTCTCTGTTGTGTCAATTGTTCACATGGTCGATACGTGTGCTTGCGGCTCAATACCGTACATCGTCCGATCATCTGATTAAATCTCCGTATGTTTGCGGTTCAATACCGTACAACGGCGATATATGCATTAATAAAATGTTGTATTCATTTATCATGTTTTATGATGCTCCAATAAAATGTTTGCCTTTTTAATACGTCTGCATTTTATTGTCACTCGCGTCGATCTTCTTGTCTGAATACAAGTTAAAACACCCAGAGGAGGAGCCCAACGACCAACAAATTCTGTTGCCCTATCTTCGCCAT
The DNA here is from genome assembly GCA_034696005.1 of Glomeris marginata. Lineage (NCBI taxonomy): Eukaryota > Metazoa > Arthropoda > Diplopoda > Glomerida > Glomeridae > Glomeris > Glomeris marginata. The sequence goes on along the minus strand of JAQFZQ010003253.1, from coordinate 7,171 downwards.
TCGGAGCGAACCGTGACAATCTTCTCTTTATATTGTGCATATTTGAAGATGGCACAATGTTTATAACACCAATGTATGTCACTTTTTAAATTATATCAAATCATATTAGCCAAACCACTATTTGCTGAAAACCCATGTCCATACCTTTCCTTTTGCACCAGCCGCCTTCCACGATCACTGTACACAGTGAATAGATAGTCATTAGTGTTCCCTGCTGCAATGATCGCATCTGTTTGCATGTCATTTTTAAAAGCAGCAACTTTCCTGGAATTTATAAAGGTCCTGCATAGCTATTTGTACTTGTGGTTTGCTTGTTTGTTTGCTTCGACAGAAATGGTGACTAACCCAGCAAATAATTCCTGTTATTGCTGATGTCAAATTTGAGTTGCAAGAGCACTTAAAGGGGCAGTCAACCTAATGGACAATGTCCATTGGGACAGTATTGAACTTGTTGAAAATTAGGCGAGTTACATTGAAATTTTGAACTAAGTCATCGTTTGGCAGAAAACACGCTTTTAAGAACGAACTATTTCCTTGCCGCGCCTGGATACGTACGATGGTTGTGTGCGTTTGACCTCGGTGTCGCGATGGAGTATGAGCGGTGGATGAAACAGCGTTCCGGCAGGACTAGGTCACAGCTTGAATAGGCCATCATTCACAAATAAAACCGGTTAGGAAGTATAGTTTTTACCCACCGAGCTATTTTTAATCCGGATCGTACATTACGACTTTTCCATAGTTACAAAATCGCCACGCGTTGTGGCTGTTGCTAACGGTGCTGCGATCCCTCGCACAAGCCTCTCCACCAATGCAGGGATCATAGTTGGTAACTTTTTCAACTATTTTCAACTTTTTTCGAAGTTGGTCACTTTTGGTAACTTTTTTGTATAAATGTCACTTTCTGTCACTAAAATACCCAAAAGTCGCTTTTTTTTTAAGAAAGTAAGTTTTCAATAATATAAATTAAATGCGATGAAAATTGTTCTCAAAAGACCATAACTACCTTGTATGAAGTGCTTTTATGTTACAAAAATAAAGACTCACCCCATTGCCTCTGACTGGCCCTTGTGGTAATAGCCAATGCCCATTGGACCATGGAAAAGTATGAAAACAGGTATCATCGATGTTTTTGATGCACGTTTTTGATGTTTTTTCATTCTACTGGCTACATTTTTGAATGTTTTTCGTTTTCCAATTGACATGTCAAACGCCACAGTGAGCAAATTTAATTTTATATCTCAATTTCAAATGGGAACACAGAATTATTACCAAATGGAATAAGTCCTAACAGGAAAATTTTGATTCCAAAATTTTCAAACGGAATAAATGCTAATTGGGTATAATTACGAACACTAATATGAATGCTTCCTTACTGGAAAAGGTTAGACACTTCTTCTACTGAGTGCTTCAATTAATAATTAATGGCTTAAAATCATATAGAATAAAATGGTTTTTTATAGTTGGAGCAAACAACCTGAGACAATTATTAGGGCACAATTCTCTAGCTAACTTAACTATTCATTGAAAACATTTGTCATTTTACAAATTCTGATTTTGCCAGAGAAAGTGACTGATACACGAGTCTGCTAAATCTGTGATATAATATCATTATACGTGATAATGTGTTTTCATGCTTGTCAGCTCCGTAATATATATTGTCAGCTGAGATTATTCCACTAGGTTTGATAAAAGTGTGCTGTTGATTTTTTTATTGATATGCCAATTATATTGTCGATGTTTTTATGCAGCTGCAAAATCTTTTAAGGTGTCATAATGCACACAAACACTTTCTACAATCTAGTTTTGGTCACTTTTTGGTCAACAAAAGTAACTATTTCAACTTTTTTTGAGGTGGTGTTGCGCTGTGATCCCTGCCAATGAGATTCTTGTCCCCATAAAGCCAAGAGCTTGCTGCCATGCCCACATTTTATGGTTTGGGGGTTAAAATCGTATATGTGGTCTAGTCTATCTATGTGCAAGCGGTGCACCTGACAAACCAGTTTAATGAAAGGGGCCCCTTTGTACTCCCTTATTAGGGAGCTGACCGCCTGCACATAGATAGACTAGACCAGGTATAATAACCAAAGCGAATTGGACATGGGTATAAATTGCAAAGTTATATAGACGGGTTAAGTAGAACGGTTCAGTCGGTATTTGTGAACGCTTTATTTTGCAGCTGGGTCGCATTTCGGGTCACATTTGAACTGCATTTACACAAGTTGGTCGTTTTTTAATAAAATGCACAGAGCACACTTGAAAATGGAAGATTATCAGTCTTTCTATCAGCAACAAAGCGAAATGTTGTATATGAATTAAGCATACAATTATTTTGCGGCTTGTCAAACATAGTGAAAAGCATTTTTACTGAACAATCGGTTTCATCCAATTAATTATTGCCGATATCATACTTCAGCCACTTCGAAGTGGCTGGGTATGGGTATACCCTTACAAAATAATAATGCAGTTTGTTGCATAAAATGGCAATTTTTTACGCTTTGTTGCTGATAGAAAGAATGATAACTTTCCTTTTTCAAGTGTGCTCTTTGCATTTTATTGAAAAACGTCCAACTGGTATATAATCAGATCCAATGTGTCCCGAAATGCGACCCAGCTGCAAAATACAGCGTTTACAAATATCGACTGTAATGGCGGCATCACGGGCGTGGTGATGACGTATCAGGACGCATATTCCAGAACAGCGGCTGTCCATAAACGTTCTACTTAACCCGTCTATAATTTTCCAAGACGAAAAACATATATTAATTTCATTTCTGGGTTGACTGCCACTGTAACATTGTATCAAAATACAAGGGATTTGATTTTGCAGTGCTTGCAGTTATTGTGGTTGCGCAAAACTTAGATCACCATCTATATTTTAACTTTGTCTTCATGCGCTACATTCTGTGACTGGTAACACAAAGTAATTCACCTAAATAATTCCTTAAACAAATCGTCTGATATTCACAAGCCTTTGAAATTCAGATTTATGCCAAATTTTTAATGCCAACATCGCACCTGCAAAACTACAGTGAGGACTTGAACTGCATATATGTAGTTGTGACACAAGAGTATGTGCTGATTGCGGGAAAGAATTTGCATGCACTGCATGAACAAACACATTTGCACTAGAGGAAATACTTTTTAAATTTTTGGCTATCCTATTTGTTCAACCATGTCTCGTTAGGCATTGCTTTTCAAGTAATTTTGCATAGCTGAGCACAGATTTCTAGATGCAATATCCAAATGTCTTTTAAAGTAACATAACATATGATAAAATAACTATAAATAAAACGTAACCATAATGCACAATATTTTTACATGTATTACGAAATAGATGTTAGCAAATATCGGAATAAATATGCCGTAAAGCAGCTATGTTTGTCATTTTCTTACTACGGTTGACCCTTCCTTGGCGAGGATTGGCTTACAATTCTCTTTCTATATATTGGAAGGGTTGTGAATCAACGAGGGCCCGGGTGAAGACACTAGCATAGTGCTACATTAATATTCACTGCCAGGTGATCGTTCTTTGTGTGGGTTGTGCAGCATGTACCACATGGTTGCTTCATAGATTCCCTTGTGGCCCTTTTATTTTTTTTAGTCTGGTTTAACCGTATGATTTAGTTATGTTTGACTGCATGTCTTGTGACTCCAAATATGTTAACCATGTCTTGATATGTATTTCCTTTCAGTTGGCATTGTGCAGATAAGCACAAAATAATATAACATAACATAAAACCTTGTACAACATCATTACTTAACCACAGTATATTTCAACCTCAACCGCTGTGCGGGGGGGGGAGGACCTTTCCTTCATGGCTTGTAGCATGCGCCCTAATGTGTTCCTGGTCGTTTCGTTCATGATTTGTTACTGTGTTTTCTCCTAGGCAGATTTCCTTCCTTCTATTGGTTCGCACTGGAGTTCATTGCTTCATATTTTTTGTGGTCTCTTGTTTGCTGTTATCTTTCATTTTGACAAGGAATTTCGGGCTTCGTGTAAGTCAGACGCATAATAATCCAGCAATTATTGGGAATGCTTTACTGTTCGGCCTACTCTGGTCATTCTCTGATGGGTCTTGCTAATTGTTGAACTGTTGGTTCATCGATGGTCGCTTCACTTATTTGTCCAGAGCAATTGCTATTGTCTCTTCTTTATTTTGTTAACTTTTATCTTTCACGTTCAGCGCTGTGACGTTATCTTTATCAAATGTCTCATCCCTTCTAAAAATATTGTTTTCTTTTGGTCTTCATCCAATATTCTAATGGTTATCGATTTAGGTGAATACCTGATTAGTTTTTCCTTTGATCCACATAGGTCAAATTTGCCTCTGGTTTTTCACTTTGTGCCTCTCATAGCATCCAAATTCCTTCATGTTTTTCTGTTTAGTTGGTTACCAAACCGTAATTTGCATGGGGTTTATCGTCAATAGCAGAAGTAAGACTTCTGTTTGTTACATACGTTGCACGCAAAATTGCCTCACTAAAAATGGTGTTTTAGTCCACTTTAAGGTGCAATCACGCACAGAATGGCAGTTAGCTGTCTGGGTCGAGAGTATTTTGCGTTTCTGAATGTTGTGTTTGTTAAATGGACACTGTTTATAGTTAGAAAAAGCAATAAACACCAGCAAATAGACCTAATAGGTCAAAGAACTCTTTTATTCGCACAAAAACCTCACAAAAATTAGGCAAATATTGTAAATTTTGCATCGGTACGGAACACTGTAAATTTGCTAGACTAAATAATCGAAATATCTAATCATGTTAATTTTCTACGTTTTACTACGCGCAGAGTTGCGATTGCGGATTTTTGAGTAACTAGTCTGTTCCGATGTAATTCGCATTTGGCCAAGTAGCGAGTTTCACGCTTGTTCATTCCGCAATAAGTATGCGCTCCCATACCCCCTGTTTTCCCCCGTTGGTTAGACCCTAATTTCGTCAGTGCTGCCACTTACATGCAGCTTTGCGTTATTCCACATTATCGTTTACAAAAACAGCACTGCCTTTAGTGAAAAAAATGTTTATTTTGATTAAAATTAAAGCCCGGTTTCCATATAGCCGCTACAATCCAGCGATGCCGCTGCGACTTGCGGCTGCGATTTGGTTGCGGCTCGTCGCAAGTTATTCACCATGCTGAATAACTTGCGACGGAGCCGCAACTACGAAGCGACGAGCCGCAGCGTCGCCATCGCCGATATGGAAACGCTCCAGCCGCCGTCGCTTTCGCCGTCGCTTCGCACTTCGCAGCCGGTTCGCCCCAAAATCGCCGATATGGAAACCGGGCTTAACGTAAGTGTAGCAGTTATACAGATTTGAAGCTTGAATATATTCATATATTGCTGTTTTTAATTAAAGGTGAATTGACAGGGTCAAATAAATTTATCCGATCCGAATGACAAATAACACATAGAATTATGCCTTACTTTTGAACCATTCTTGAAATTTTGAAGCAATTTAAAGCTGTAGTTAATGTGCAATTAATTTGACAAATATGAAAACAAGTCGGTTCTTGAGGTCGGTTCTACATAATTAATGCATCACCGGAAGCAACGTATTCGGTGCCAACACGCGGCGATCAGCAGCGATCGCGTCCGGCTGAGCTGCCATTCAAGATGTCCGATGAAAACGCTTCACTCGCGACAAGGTTTTGCAAGCCTAATTGGCTGAAAATTCAAATTTTGCAAAAAAACCACGACACTGTGACACCAGCGTGGTGACACCGTCCTTCCATGACGCCAGGGCGTCACACTCTTTAACTACTCATAACTTTATTTAAAAAAATTGTAAAAATTTGTTGTTTTCACCAATCGTTCTATTGGCATCAATTCTATAGAATTGCACACTTTCCAGGGTATGTTACAAAACCGTGTCAGTTCTTCTTTAAGTTGTTTTTAACGATTTGTGAAATTTACGAACTGGTGGAGCTGTACCGTACGGAGTCTTCGAATTTTCTGGAAGCATCACGAATTTTCTGGAAGCATCACGGAAGCCTGGATGTGAGGCTGCACAATCTGCCGTTTCTCAATGACAACGACTTTTTGTGGTGATCGGCATCGTCGAAGGCGTTGCTGCAGAGAAATGTAGGTAAATATTGGTTAATAACCTTAAAAATTAACTTTGGATTTTAGATGGAGATGGTGTTTTCCGTTTAGATGCGTTAAACCCAAGGAGGTTGGAAACATTTCGGGTTGGAGGGAGCCCTATACCCCCATGTTAAGAAAGTGGGCTTGGGGACACCGGGAAAAATCGTCTGCTTACGGCTGTTAGGCCTAATCAACTGAACGTTTCCCTGGTAGCATTTAGTCGCTACTTTTGTGAACAATCTGCTTTAACATCTATACGTCACATAAAATGGAATTGCTGATTGCTGTTAGCATGTGTTTTGAGAAAACTATTCTACAATTATATTATTTTAAAGTTTTTAATTGCAGATTGCCATGAACACGTGAATAAGCGAATTAAACATTTACCAAATACATTAATTACTGTATATTTTTAAGTTCACAATGTGTTCAAATAATTTAATCCAGTAAGTTTGTTGAATTTAACTATTTGCAAGACGGCTTGCAAAATATTAATGTAAGCCAAAATTAATATTATTCATAAATTCATTTTCTTTAAAAAACTTTAATTTATTGACGAAAACTAACGTGAGCGATGGCAAATAACGATAATTGTTGAAACGCCAATCTCCTTGGGAAATGCGCACGTGTATTAAGCCTAATCACACAGCCACATAGCAGACGACGTATTCTGGTGCTGGTCCTAAAAAAGTTCGCTTTTGCTCCCTCCATCCAACCGAAAAACTTCCAACCTCCTTGACCCACGCACATGCATCAACAATTAACAATGTGCAAATGGAACATATTTGGAACGCATGGCCGAATTGGTTGTTGAGGCATGTGTAGGGGTGCACTTGGTAACTCTAAACACAGACATGCATGTAGGATGTAATTTCCGTAATTGGAACATATTTGGAACGCATGGCCAAATTAGTTGTTGAGGCACGTGTAGGGTGCACTTGGTAACTCTGAACACAGAGACATGCATGTAGGATGTAAGTTCTGCAATTGGAACATATTTGGAACGCATGGCCGAATTGGTTGTTAAGGCATGTGTAGGGTGCACTTGGTAACTCTGAACACAGAGACATGCATGTAGGATGTAATTTCTG
>JAQFZQ010003252.1:0-11218 GCA_034696005.1 Glomeris marginata | reverse complement strand
GTTACTTTCATGCTACCTATTTAACTGTGTACGTTTCAACATACCTTACAAAACCGTGTCAGTTAACCTTTAAGTTACAAATCCAATTAGAACACCATTTTGTAATAGACAAACATTTCAACAACTAAGTAAAACTACTTTAAAAAGTTAGAGACTAATAGGTTTGTAGATTAATTATTATATTAATGAAACAAATAAATTGATGTGTCAAAAGTTCACAAATAGAGAAATTACTTGAAGTTAAATAAATAATTTAATTAGTGTATTAATGGAACAAATAAATTGTATGATGTCACAAAAGTTGCTTCTTAAAAACCCATTTAAACTGTACTTAATATTGGAACAGCCCCTTACTCTATTTTTCCCCCGCCCACATCACATTTCTTAATTTTGAATTTTGTTATTACCAAAAAATAGTTGTGATTCTACTGTAGATATTAATAATAAATTTCAATTAACACTATATCTCTTATGATTTATCTCTCTGTCGTAGAGTGTTTTGGAATTGAAGGAACAGGAAGGTGTTTGGCGACTCCATTCGCCTTTTCACATGTGCTTTCAGGTTTTAAATCCCCTGCTCGGGACAATGGTAGAGTTGCAGGATCAGAACTGAATGATTGAGAACACCGTACGAAGGAATACAATGAGAAAATGCTCTCTACCAACTCTTACCGCTCAAGCTGGCCCCAACTTTACCACATGAAACACCAATTGAGTGTTTGAATCCGTTGCCACGGCTCGTGCAAGCAAAGCACTCACTCTCTATCTATCTATATCTATATTTTCTTTCCATGTCCAACTGCCAACCCACCTTATACCACCACTCTTTTCATCTACCTTATGATATACATCTATATACAGTGCATTTTGGTTTGCGCGCACAGTCAACTTGTACCAACCCTATATTGGAAATTCCCTTATGTTATGTGTTTTGAAACAGTTCCTGGATAGGTCCTTTGGCAAATAAAACACCTTATAAGTTACTGTAACACAATAATGCCTTATTTTGATGGTTGTAATACATTAGGCTGCTGTTCCAGGCAAGCTGTGTTTCCATTGCAGCAGTTCGGAACAATTACGGATCTTAATGGACCATTGTTTCAAAACATTTCAAAACACTAATGTAATGGTTATTTCCAATAGGGAAGTAAAATGAAAGTAATATTGCAGTGTAATTTCTGCCAATTGCCATGAAATTTGTTAACGTGAAGAAATTTCAATTAAGCGCTGGTAAACTTTGGAAGTACATGGAGAACCCATCACAGCATTGTGATGGCCCCAACATGGTCTGCCCATTGCCAACAAATTTGTTAACATTTATAAATTAAACCTCGAATAATTGTTTCCAAGTTGTAATTTAAAGGTGAACTGACAAGGTTCTGCAACATTCCCTGAAAAAAACTAGTATTTGATTGCCACTAATTTAGGAACATTGTCTGAAAATTTTAGGCCATTTGAAGCATTATTGCCACAGATATTAATTATATTTAGTTTCATATCTGTTGAGTGTACTGAGTAGTATATTGTGAGATACGTACACTGGAGCGCCATTGATAAGCTCTGCCATTGGCTGAAACCGCAGAGGCGCTTTGCCTCATTGGCTGAAAATTCAAATTTTGCCAAAACAGGACACCGTGACACCAGCAGGGTGACACCGTCCTTCCATGACGCCCTATTTAACTACTCGTAACTTTTTGTAACAATTTTTTATACAAGTTCTGTTTGCGCCAATCGTTTTATTGGCATCAATTCTATAGGATTACACACTTTCCAGGGTATGTTACAAGACCTTGTCAGTTCACCTTTAACAAAAATAAGGGGATTTTGAGTCATGCAGAACTTATACATACATAGTAAGTAGTGTACACAGTATACTAAACAGTGGGCCAGTTGACTGTAAAAGAAAATTGACTATACAATGGAGTCAATTTATATAAAAATGCTCTGTATATATGTTTCTAAGTTCTCTCTCTCTCTGTCTGTCCTTATGATCCTCCATTTTTGTTTTCTGTCTTTCTCTCTTTCTCTCCTTCCACTTTTATGTTCTTACTTTGTGTTTGGTTGCAAGCACAGATTTTTACACACGTACTTTGGGACACTTCACAGGTACACGTTAATTTAATTCCAAACTATATTTCGAGGCTGTTTGTTTATTGTCCATATGGGTTTATTTTCTCTTTCTTTTTTAAAAATATAAATATATATATACCCACCTGTTGAAATTGCTTTGTTTATTTTGTGCTGCTATGTCATCACTCGAAGGGCAGAGAAAGAGAGATGATCGTGTATTTTGTTTTGTAACAAAAATTAATTCTAAATATACCACTTATATTTAATTTTACATGGTGCACTTTTTTATTTTTTGTTTTGTTTTTTGCTCTAGTAAAATAATTACCCTGAACGTCATGCACATGTTTCAACTTGCATGTGCTATTGTTTCACCATTTTTATTAAACACTTGTGTTATCTGTCATTTATTCCGTTGATTATTTTATTAAAGATACAGTAAATTATTATGTCGGTTATTGTAACTTTTGTTTAACTTTAAACACTTTGGCTGCCACTTCAAATTTGCAGTGTTGCCATTATTATTTTCTTAAATACCAAGTGAAGTAAATCTTAACCCCCTAAAGTTCCAAATATGCTCACTAGGTGGCGTCACTGCATCAAACATGGCGGCCAAAGTATTTTCTTTAAATTTAAATGTCATTTGAAATTTTTCGCTGTAAAGTGTATGCCACAAATTATTTTGATATCTTTGACACTTCATTTTCGGATTTTTTTATTGCAATGTACATTTATATATTACAAAAAGAATTCCAACTGCTTAGCTCCTCCCACTTCAGTACTGCTTCATATATTAGGACCAATAATATTTTGTTAAAGCTTATTGAATTTGTTTTAATATTATTCCACTTTGCCAAATTGATTCTTTTGCATGTTAAAAATGACACCAACAATTAATATTTATTGCTGCTTGCACCAGGTGGCGCTGCATATATCCATTGGTTTTAAATATCTGCTGTGATTTACCAGAATAACCCAACAAATAAATGAATAAATGCAGTATTTATTTTACAATGGATGGTCCTAATTACATGTTAAGGTACTGTTTGTTGTAACTGGCCTGTGGTTGGTGGAATTTTTAGTTGGAGGAGGAGCTGAGGGCGGAGAATGTAAACCAATATATTTTTTAATTGGGATTTTGAATAAATGATGTGCAAAATTAATTTTTGAACGTTTCAATGTTATTTTTCTTATGATTGTCTTAAGATAAAAAATACATTTGTTCGGTTTACTAATAACATAATTATATTGTAAAAATATAAACATTGTTTAATTGTGTTTTGCATTGTACCTTTATAAAATGGTGTCTGACAATGTATACGAGTTTTCGGTGAAAATGACAGAAATGAAGCAATAATAAAAGAGTTAAATATTGCATGACGATCATGGTAATTAAGTTTTAATTTCATTTGTAATATTTTAAATCTTATTTAACATATATTTAAATGAAACAACATTCTTTCTTTCTCCAATTCCTTGGGAAGGCTTGTCAATGGTAATAATATCTATAATTGTATATGTAATTGGTATTGAAGAATGTTTTGCCAAAATGTGCACAAGGTAAATAATATACATCCATGTGAGATTTGAAGATTTTGAGAAGAAAACAAAAAAGTTCATATTTTGGCATGGGATCGATTCTCGAGTTGTTACTATAATATACTACATTTGTCGCTCAATTCACCTGTTTTATAAATAAAATTGGGAATGTGACTTGAAGCAAAATCTCATTTTATACATAATTTTTCCAATTACATATTTTGAAAAATCCCCCTAAAATAATTACCTAATTAAATCACTCCATTGCCATCTTGACTATGGAAGTTCCCATTTGTAATTTATACAGTGCTTCTGGGCGAATTTATATATTTAAAATTGAATAGTAATATGGTAGCCCATTATTTAAAACATCATGTTAATCGTTTTTTAACTGATATTTTAATAAATTAATTAAATGTTTAGATTTTTCGATTTATGTTTTTTGAAAGCTGAAAAAAACATTATTTTCAATAAAAACCGCTTAAAAATGTGAAATTTACAATATTAGTTTAAAATGATAAATTAAATTACAAGATATATGTGTGCAGAATAAAATCTGGTTACTGAATTTGAAAAATTTGCAATGTACCAATACAGTTTTTGCACATTCGCAAGTTTCTTGCACGCAAGATATTGCAGCGCAACATTCCCATATTCCACCTATACGAAACGTTGCTTGCAATAACATCTTGCCGCAATAAAGTTGCGAAAGTCGTGCTCCCGTTTTAAATAACTGGATTTTTGAACATGGGAACAACACAAAAGTTGATGTTGTTATTAGATATGTTGAGATTGAATATAAGTGATTACATGTCCGTTGAATGGGGAGTTTCGATGGAAATGTTTGCGATTTACGGCGAAATTTTTGAACATTTTGTGTCTTAGGACCAGAACGAATCGGCGGCCATCTTGAAGATCAAGGAAAGCATGCAAGAAGAGGCAAAACGCTTCGAGAAGGACACACCGGCTGACCATTCGGACTACTTCATGCAATAATCTTGTCCCCATGAAGTCATCCCATCCCATACCATGCCATGCCCTTCCCTTGCAAAAGCAAATCATACACAAAAACCCCTTACCCTTGGGTATGTACATTGATCGATCTGATGATTGGATGGATTATGTCTCTTGCTGCTCTCCAGGCCCCATCTTCTTCTCCATCTTCTTCTACTTCTAGTGTACCAATCTTTCCAACACTGCTCTTACATTGTATACTTGTACTATCATGTAAAATACAGTTGTTCGGGGAACCGCGTGGACCGCGAACGAGCCGGCCGCAAGTCTTCGTAGGACAAAAATCGAAAAGTAGCTTCCATTGCTAGCTGAAAAACAAACAAACAGACAAGTTATCAATATTATTACAAAGTGATAGTTTTATTCCAATTTCTAATGGAATTTTTTTCATTTCAGCGGCGAGTTGGCGCGGTGGCGCGCGAAGTATAGCGGCACGGAAGGGCAGATGCCCATACTGAAGGTGATTCAAATCCAGCTGATGCAAGGCTTTTTCAGTCTAATTTCATATTTATAGTATAGTAAACTATTGAAAAACGTTTGTAAAAGTTAAAAAGAAACCAGAATGGTGGTTATTATTAAATTTTTAACGTAGATTGCGTAAATTTGCACATGATGCTGTCATTGCATTTGATGTTGCATTAGGTTGTTCAACCGTAAGAATACTATTTCTAAATTTAAAGCTCTTGAGAGAAATACAGTTACACATAGAAGAATATATTTTAAAAATTTAGGAATAAAATTTTGATTTGTAAATCCAGGGTTAACATGAACTTCGTGACATGTTTGCCTGTCTTTTAATGTTCCCAACATTTTGGTTTCTGTTTTATCACTTTTATCACAACACTGGTGTAAAATAAGTTTAAACTCTAATAGTATATGAAATGAATCTTGTTGGATTTAAATTGATGAACCGTGCCGTGCCGCTGTACAGATACCATCGGTTCCCCGGGAACTTTTTAAATTATACTTCCAATCGAAATTTGCCAACATGAGCATCATTTAAGATGGTTCTGCTTGCAAACAAATGACGTTGGCATTTTGTTCTGTTCGTTCTAAAGAGAGAAAACAAACGTTGTACCTTTCATTTTTTGGATCCGAGACCAAATCTCGTCGTGTGCATTTAAGGTTTTCGTTCAAACTTTACGCGTGTGTTTTGTTGTTTCTCAAGAGGGTAAATATCTGCATTATCCTTAACGTTTATTATTATTATTATTATTATTTTATTATCGCTCATTATTGCTATTATTATTATATTATTATTAATAATGATTATACATACTGTATGTATATTATTTTTGCTTTTTCGTTGTTGAAGTGGATAGGGGGGCGCGTGGGTGGGGCAGGGGGGCGGAAACAAAACCAAAAAAAAAGGAATACCATACCTTGAGATCCTTGGAAACCTGAGAAACAAGTGCGTGTAAATTTTTCAAAGCGTTTAAAGCAAAATTCCCACATGCGATATTTGGGAACAAATGGTGTTTTCTATTTATATATGCCATGCCATATTTAAGAAAAAACAAAAAAACAAACCGGAAAAAGATAAACCAAACCTCTCTTGTTGCTTAAAAACAAAATATCCACATACCGCTTATTTATACATGTCTTGTGCTTGTAATTTTTGTGTCCCATGTTAAGTGTGTGCGCGTGTGTGTGTGTGCATTGTGCGTAATGTACCTATATTTCGATTAATGCATTTTTTGAAAGGAAAAACAATATAAAATATTGCAGTAAGAAATTCACTCGATTGTTTTGTTATTATTTTGTTTTTTCCTATTTTTTTTCTCGTAAATAAATGAAAAATGTTTTGATCGCAATACATTTTAACCATTTTTCATAGGATCGTCGGAATCGATTAGATTTTCCTTGTCACCTATCATTTTATATATAATATATTACGTGTAAAAAACAATCATTGATACAACATTCAATGTTGCTGAGAAACCTTGTACATAATATGCGAAATTATTACTGTCACTTGTGAATGGTTAGGCGTATAGAAATTGATTACGGTGTTGCCCAAGAAAAATGTTGCTTCGTTATTTATGCTAGTGTATTTTGTTTTATATGATATTTCTGGGCTCTCTTTTTTTGGGCAACCCTGTAAATGTTATCTGGATCTTTACAAACTAAGTAATTCAAGTAAAACAAAAATATCTTGATTTTTGGTGTAATTTTGCATTTTCACAGAAGTAAAGTTTAATGTAACAACCAACTTAATATTATATACTCCTTATAATAATAATAATTATATTAGTGCTTATTAATTTGCATTTCATTCTGTCGCTTTATTTTAGTTGTGCGATGCAGCGGCGACCTCTAGTGGCTGTACGCCAACTTCCAACTTGGAAATTTCATATTTAATTGTACAATCAGCTATTTTTCTGTCATATTTCATTTTATTGCAAACCGGCTTAAAGAGGAACGTAGATATTGCAGTCACTTAGTTGTAATTCAACGCGATGCCGCTAGAGAGCGTTGCGACAAGTGCTGCGCAATATCAGCGCGCAACGTGCAATTGAATCTCGCGTTGTTTTAAATTGATAGTGAAGAATAATAATGTGATTAAAATGGGAAATATGTGTTGTACTATTGATAAAATAATATCACTTATTTATAAAATGAAAAGTAAAATTACCGATACCAAGAGTGGTACTTTGCTGTTATTGCGGCTGCGTTTCAGTGGGCATAAAATCCCAATATCTTGTATTTCTAGCTTAAAAGTTAAATGAAAATGATCCAGATTTCATTGTATGAATGAGTGTGTTTCATTTGGTATGCATGTTTGAGAGATTTTTCGCACGGATTGATTGCGAACCTCGGAAAGAATCTTCGTGTACATCTCGTATACCGCTGTGCTGTTTTACACTATAACACACACACACGCACACCGACTATTCATTCACTTGCTTAACCCTTGTAAACTGATAAAAGAGAGAGAGAAATGAACGGTTGATAACGTTTTTGCTCGTTTTGCACGAGTTTCGGTTGAAATGGCGCGCAATGGGCACTGTGTGACCGTGCGCGATGATCGGACGCAGAGTGGCCAATATGGCTCTGGTTCAATGCAAAGTGAGAAGTTTGTAAAATCGCTAACCGAATTGTAGTGTTTCTTTTCTAGAACGATGGTGAGAGAGGGAGAGAAAAGATGGAAATTTTTGCAGTCTTTTACGCGCGACGGCGCAAAACGGAAACCGCGCGTTGGGGAAAAAGTTACCGCGGTGTTTGAAACGTGAGAAAATCCCAAAGACTGTTTGTAGATAGTTGCTTCTTTGTGTGTAATGCTTATTGAGAAAAGAACAGAGGAAAAAACGGTATTTTGGAAAATGTACGCGAAGTTGCGGCTGCGCAAAACCACCGTTTACTTTCCTCTTTTAAGAATTAAGGTGAACCCAGTTGGAGGTTGTTGTATCATACACCCATTTTTTGCGTCATTTTCATTCCTCGAGACAAAAGAAGAAAAAAACTGAATAAAAGGGCCTTGTCGATCTTGGGCCTGTGGTCCATATTTCAGCCGTCATATAATATAATCTTACGACTTTCCATACCTGTTGGTTACGTCCCCTCTGTGTCTACATCGCATAGCAACACTTGATTTGATCTTGACAAATATTCATGTAAGTTCTGTACTGTAATAAGAACGTGTAGAATAAACGAATTCCAATGAATTCAAGGATTGTTTTCACCAAAGTCTACTATAATAATGCACCACCCCTCGCGGTGTAAAACTCGTGTCCAGACATAAGATCGCAACAGTTCATCTCGTCACACTTTACCTGTGCCATTAACTTTGTCACACACCACCTGTCACAATGTTTTAATCATGTTCAATATGTCACACTGAATTCGTCACATTCAGTTTGTTACACTATATTCGTCTAGTGTAACAAAATGAATGTGATCAAAATATTGTGGTAGGTAGATACAGTGTGACAATATACGAGTGCATTGTGATGGGTTTAGTGTTCCAAATGTAATGTGATACACACATTGTGACGAATACAGGGTGTGTAATTGTCCCTAACCGCCCCCGTAGTTCACAAAATATGCGTGTTAGTGAAATATGGTTTTGGGACAGTATAGGAAAGCAAGGATGAGGAATTCAATTGTGCTAACAAATTTGACCTTTCACCTTGGCTTCAAGGTCATTCAACATGTAACTTTTAAACCGTTGAAGATAGAGCCACAAATGCAATTACGAAGTTGAAGAGCACGTGAAATTTAGTGGAACTGCAAGTGTTAATAACCATGTTGTAAACGCAAAAACAACAAAAATGTAAAGGAAACAACACGCATAACCGAAACAAGCTATGCAGTGAAGTACCACTGCCAAAGCAGAAATACTGTGGCTGGTAAATGTGACGAAATGACCTAAATAGGGGATCTGTGTATCTGGGCCCAAGTGGAGCGTATGATCTGTGGATGCAGTCCAGCTGGTCAATATTTATTTTTAATTGTTATTTTTAATTATTATTATTATTAATTGGCTGCTTGGAATTGATATGATGTAAAATTTGGAAATCTTGCTAACTGCGTATGACATTGTACCTCTTGATTGTACCATACATAATTTAATGTATAACAATTAATTCTCCTTATATTAGCATACACTCTTGATATTAGTGGATTTATTTTGTGCAGTTTCTATTCTAAATAAGTAATTCTTATTAATCCAGATTAAATTGTAATCAAATGTCACATTTTCATTTGCAAGAGTTGTGAATTTTGAGAAATATTTGTGATTTATAAGAGTATGACGAAATAAAGACCACGAAGATGGGCCGTGTCAAGAGTGTCAGTTCAAGGTCAGTTGCATGAATACCAGGAAATTGTGTTTTCTGACTGATGCGTTACCCTAATAATAGGTGGCGCTGCGTTCGAATTATTCACGGCAGTGCTCTGTGCTCCGGAATATTTTGCTCTTGAAAGGAAGGACATCAACGCTGGCATTTTGGGCATTTTGTTCACGGTGATTGCGAGTTTGCTGTGGTCATGGGGGTCATCAGAGTTGGTTCCAATCCTTTTGCATCGTTATTGATTGGAGATGACTTGGAATCGTAAGTTTTTATTCGCAAAATTCGGCAAAATCTGTCATCGATCGCCATCGATGACTTTTTTGTGTGTTTTGCGAATATCCTTCCCATATTTGGTAATGATAACCCGTAAAACGCTTATTATTAATAATTTATTCTGGTTGGAATGGTAGTTGTACCAGTGAGATCATTGCTCGTATCATACATATAAGATTTATCGTATTTTTTTGCGTGTGGTCTCCCTTCGCAACTTTATTGCGAGAGATTAGTTGCTGTGCAATATTCTTGCGGGAGAATAGACGCAAGTGTTGCGCGCAATATGTTGCGAGCGCAAGATGGTTGCCGCAAAGTACATTTCATTCTATTACGTCGTTTTCATCTCATAGCATCATCCAAGCAGTTGAGAATATTGGAATAACATCTGAAGAACCTTTAGAAATCCAACCAATTACAATACGCAGAGGAAGACAGAGACCTTCGGTGAAGCCCATGGACTCATCTAGACCGATTGGGCCAAAATCTCCAGGAAGTAGAAAATACAGAAGATACGAAAATAGTATGTAGTATATCACTAAGTTTGTTCGGTGTTACACCAATAAATTCTTCATATTGTTTTTCATATTGCAGCTCAACAATTGCTGAGTATGGTTGGAAACGAAGATGTGGAGGAAGTTACTATATACGACTTCTGGCCCAAAACCAATTCTCCCTTTCAGATGTTGTTGTCAGACAGGGAGAACTTAAAGGTGAATTTGCTTGAACTGTGCTTATACAAAATTACATTATACATATTGTGCATTTGTATAACGTATACTAATGGCCAGCACTACTGGCGTTTTGAAGTGTGTCGTTTTTCAGAAATTAATGTGGTTTATTATATACATTATGTTTTGGAATTTGTAACGTTTTGACTAACGTGAAATTTCTGGACAGCGTGCACGTCTGATGCACGTAGTTATAGCTAAGAGCTGTATCTATGGGTAAAAGACGACGTGTACGATTTCTTTTAGGCTTGGGAAGATTTTATTAACTGCTCCGATGAAGAGCAGCAAAAGCTACTGTTGCGTGCGCAACTCAGGAAAATGTCTTCTAGGAAGACGCCACTAAAAGGTGACATTTAATTGGTTGCATTTGATTTCATTACATTGGTAGGGTGTCTACTGATACTGGAAATCCTGGAATTTTTGTTGTCCTTGAAATCCTGGAAAATGTATAATTTTTGACATAATTTCATTGATTTGTTTCTGTGTTCCTCTTCTAATTTGCTTGGAACAAAATACCAATTAAGCATGACACTTTTTAAATTCGACATGGTTCATTCCACTTATTCATCAGTTTTGTTTTGTAATTATCTTTCACTTTGTATATTGTGTCCTGGGAAAGTTACAAATATCCTTGAAAACACTGGAAATATACTGGGATTTTGATATGAAAGTTTAGTAGACATCCTCATTGTGAAATAATGTTTGGTATAAATGCATTTCATATGTTCAACTTAAAGGTGAACTGACAGGGTTTTGTAAGGTACCCTGATAATTGGTTTGTAAGTAGCTATGTGTGTCCCTTAT
>JAQFZQ010003251.1:0-11221 GCA_034696005.1 Glomeris marginata | reverse complement strand
ATCGTTTTTATGACATTGTTTACATAAAGGGGGTACTTTTCAGGGTACGTTACAAAACCGTGTCAGTTCACCTTTAAGGCTAATATTAACAATCGATTAAATATTGAATCGATAATGTTATCGACATGGGGCTGCTACAGCATAAATTTACTCGAAAGCCTGTAGGACAAATACATGAGCAAATACAAGGGATATATGTATATAAATCAAATTTACTCTGTAATTCAAAACAAAAAAAAAAAACAATATGAAACGTTTGAATAATGTATCAATTTCAAATTATGTATATATTATTTCATGGATACAGATTGCCGAAATGTCATCCTGGTATACATTTTGCTACAAATATCACATTAACTGAGCATATGTGAATATATGTTTACATTTCCCACAAGATATTATGATCAATATAAAAAAATTTCTGCTGTTTCAAAATTCCTTTTTTAGGTCAATTTCAGAAGAGTGGAGCAATTTAAGTATTCGTGGTATTTTATTTTAAGGTCGTAGTGACTGAATAAGTATAGACAGGCTACAACACATTTGAATTCAACACCAAATCAATTGTAGCATTTGTTTTTGTAGTCTAGCCATGATCTTAAAATAGACCAGAAAAACAAGTGTTAATACTCACTCATCGTTTGATTGCTTGATTTCCTTTTCAAATATTTTATCCCTCGGGTTGGTAATTGGCCAGCTGAAAATAGTCACACACAAAATATAATTAATTGTTCAAACTCTTATTTTAAAATGATGATAATTAATCTCGTCATAAGTTAAACTGGATGCTAAAGCGCAGAAAATTAAATATCCAATTTTCTCTCATAATTGCAGATGGTTCTTTAAAATTGCAAGTTTGTTCACAATTCCTTTCAAAAGTTGACATTTTGTGTAGCTAATTACAGTTCTGTGAACAAGACTTTTGCCAAATTTACTGAGATCTCATTTATTTCATTACCACACTTGGCTTTCCAGCATTGCCACATCAGTGAGCTTTCCATTTGGAGAAAATATGCAAATTAGGTACACAAAAAGCGGCCAATAGGTTTATTCAAACAGCGAATTGCTCAATAATCACAAGTACTATTTTTTTTCTTTCTAAAATAGCACACCCAGCTTTTACAACTTTATTAATATTGAACCAAGGACACAATATACAGTATATTGTGTCCTTGATTGAACCTTGGTCCTCTGAACGCAGTTTCTAATAATGCATCACTGGCCACGTATAAAATGCCACAAATTTTATATACTGCAGAGAACCTACATTATTATGTAATAATAAAAATAAAATTATACCATCCACATTTTGCCAAAACCGACGAACGAGAAAAGCGTTCATGATTTCACAATTTCAACAATCAAGCCATTTTTAACAAACACTGCGAATCCTGCAATCCTACATATAGAAAACAAAATATTTACTCTATTAGAAGTTTTTCTTTTTCATTCGCGCAATATATAATCCCACTTTCTTCTATTATAAAAGAAATAAAATGTAATGACAATCGGTTTCCATACTTTGTTGCCGATCTGCAGTCTCGTATCAAATCCACATCTGGGCTTTTCACAACTACAAAAAAAATAAAAATATTTTTTCTTCATATAATTCACAGTTTTATATCTATTTTTAAATTAATGTGTACTGTATTTGCTTACAAGATGGCGACTTCATTTTCCAAGCACTACATATGCATGTCAGCATATAGTAGGGTCCACTACTGCTGGAAGTTGAAGACAGATGAACTATGAAGGTCATTTGTTAATTATTGTCATTATTAAATTGCCCAATACAATGTAGGGCTACTACTAACTTCACAACACATCGCATCTAATAACATTGTTACTAGAAAATCATCTTCAGTAGTACTAATCTTCAGTAATTTCCCTAATTTTGTAGAGCACGTGTCTATGGCACACCGAATGTATATGTACAATATGTCCATAAAGTCTTGTACTGCCACTACATTATACAGGCAACTCTTGTACTTTCACATTCCTAACTCACACAATATAACTTTGAAGCCGATATTCATATGCATCCTTTCAAACACTTTATAGAATATACAGGGAAAAAGCAAAGAAAATTAAATAATTTATGCATTTTTTTAACTTTTTAATTTTGCTATTAGATTACACCTTCTAAACTTTTGGTCGAATTCTGTAGAAGTTCAGTTTTAAAAGTTGCTTCTAATATACCGTACTGTATATAGCAAGTTTTAATATACCTATGACTAGCTTTTAGGTATATTTTAACTTAATACTCAGAGTTGTTGTTTAAAATCGGTTGAAGCTGCAACTCAAGTCAAATGAAATGCATTGATGAATATGACTGACTTGATTGATAATGAGTTGTATGCACTGTATTCAAATAATGTAATTTTTGAGCATTTCCCACACTTGCTATCGATTATTCATTATTTGGATATGTGGTTAATGTAAAATTAAATTGAATTACCAGTATTTTGACATGAATATTATATGACAACATATTGTGGACAGCCTTGGAGTTAATGATCGATATTGGTCATGCAAGTTCTTATTTGCGTCTTCGGTCATTTCCTCTGTATGGAACCAATTGTCCCAACAAAAATTGCTTCTTTTTACACTGTGATAATATTTGCGATTCTTTCGCTGCTTGCTCATACGTTTTCAAATACCATCGTATTATATATGATTTTACAAATTGCTAGACAATGACATCGATACTGTCAGCAAACACAGGGTTTGTAGTCATAGTGCTAGATGATCTTGGTTTTGTTTCAGGTTGATGAATGTCCAAGTAGGGATGGTGATGTTGAGCTTGCAGTGTTGGGTAACTTATGGCTATAGTAGATGAAGGTGAGATATCTGAAGTTTTTTCATTATCTGATCCACCTTCTCCAACACCATTTGTTCGAAGTCGTTTCTGAGCTTCCATTGTTGCTCGAATGGTTTTCCTTTTCTGTAATTCAAACAATCAAATCTCTCAAACTGCAGACATTTCTTTTTCTGAACAAAGAAAAAGTATTGATAAGGATATTCTATTCTAAGGGACTATTGTAACAACTAACTTCAATTTCTAGGTAATAACAATGTTTTTGGGGACAAAGTATACCTCCACTATTCCACGCCATTTGTCTGCAGCATGTCGTGCCAAATCCATCTTTTTCTGCTTCCTAATCTGTTGCTTCTTGTAAATTATTTCAATAATTATGAGACCTGTCCCTCCTATGATACCAGCAGCCACCAAAATAAAAACACCTGAAAGTAGAAAACAAATTCTGAAATATTTCCCATTCCACTATCCCCATATTCTATACGATTATGGGAAGAATACATGTTACCAGCCATATTTTTTAGTCCCAATGTTGCAGGAGCCTTTTCATTAAGCTGACAGCTTTCACCTCCTTTATTCTGTAAGATCCACTTATCGTCCAAGCTTTCCATAAATCCAACTACAAGAGCCAAACTTTAAGAATTTCCATGTTGCACTGAATGTTTTTTAATTAAGAGAGAATCAACCTTCATGAAAATGAAGTATGGCGAGAGTCACTTCATCAGACCATGCACTGTTCTTTTTCAAGGCTATTCCATAACCAGAACGTCCAAATAACTCCCCTGCAGTAACCAAACTGCAATCCTGTGCTGCTTCATACTCCAATCGGGAAGAGTCCCAAATAAATGCATTCAAAGTCCTATGCAGAGCAATAGTCAATTACATTAGTACAGATTGCTGCAACAATAATATTACAGCCCTTACGAAAATACCCTTTCTTCACTGCTTCTATAGCATCTTCTGCAGTTTCATAATTATTTGCCTCCATCATACGGTACATGTTGGACAGTTCCACTTGACGCTTGAAGTATGTGTCAACAGCACTTGCTTTCACAGTGGCATAAGTGAAATTTTCCATTGGGTTTCTCAGCTAAAAGTAATAGCAACAGTAAAAACTTATCACGAACGAGCAATTACATTTGGAATGATGGAACGGGAACCAACCCTGGCGTCATTTATTCCAGTTAAGCTTGTAACAGGTCTTTCCAAAACAAGAAATGCTGCAAGGTTTGCAGTGTATGATGCAACGATGATCATTGCAAATCCAGCCCATACCATTCCCAAAACCCGTGCACTGAAACTTCTTGGAGTTCCTTTTCCGGAATAAATAGAAGACAAAATAGCACATGTACACAAAGGTTAACAAAACAAAAGAAATAGCAAATTGCTATACCTTCTCCAATTCCGCTATTTAAAAGTACACCCCAAGCGAACCAAATTGCACTGGACAGATTCAGAGCATCTTCTTCAGTGGTGTCAGCATTGCCAATTTTATACCTCCCAAAGGGGCTAAATCGGTCCAAAAGGTACAAAACAAGAGCAACCACGTGGACGGAGACCATCACCAAGATCCATAATGTGTCTTGGAAAGGTTGAAGAAACGATACTAGCGTGGAAGTTTTGAAATGCTGTCAATCAATTTTGAGAACATTCACTTCAATATTCAACACCGCATAAATTATGCATAGCCTATATAATACACTTTTACCCTTCTTTCCAAGATGGTGATTCCCTGGTATTTGAAAGGCTTGGAAAAATCAACTGCCAGAGCTCGCTCTTGATTGATGGTCAGTGGTGCAACAACCATGTCTGCTTTGTCAGTTACAAGTTCGCCAATTAAACCTGTCCATTCTTTCTTTTCAGAACCATTGGCCTAATTATACAAATTTAAATAACCTGGGAATCAATTAGTAGTTAGAATGTACAAGGTTGGCAAAGATCATGTTTCTAATGCCTTCAGCTTGTGAAAAATTACATTTTATATATTGTTCCATGTGGAACAAATCTAGCTATTAGCTCATTTTTATAGCTTAAATATCATTTCGATGGTTACACATCAAGATTATTGTATATGAGAATCCTATTTTATAAATTATAAGAAAATAGGCAATTGGAAATCTGTAGTTTTTCCTTGATATCTCCTTTTCGACTATAAACTGTCATTTATATCCTTACTGAATAAACATCATGGCATTGTATACTTAATGTTTGCAGAACATATGTGTCAGCTTGACCTTCACAAAATGGCCGTATTTTCCATCCTCCCCAAGATGCAACGTGTAGGTAAAATTGACTTTTTTTGAAAGTTCCTTCAGCAGGTCAATGCAATATCCGGAACAGCAAAATCGCTTTATGTCTTCTATAATAACCAAAAACGACATGTAAATCCTTTAATGAAACATATCCATAGTAATAAAATAAGCTATTTACCTTCATTTGTTACGTTATAAGTTGGGCATTCAACTTCATTCCCTCTGTCATCACATTTCTCATTCTTTTCAATCCTTCTCGCCGACACAAATGGTTTCTCAACTAATGTAACAACCTGATTAAGAGATAGGTTTTACAATATATACATTCGCATTCTTAATTAAGTAGTTAGTATATATTTGAAAAATAATTTCCTTTAAATTTGTAGGAATCATGAATCCTGCAGGTTTGGTTTTTTCGTTTCCAGGCCAAATTATTTTATCGCTATCCACTGATAATTCCATTTTTGAAGTTTTCTACAATACATTATTAGGAATGTTATTACAAAAATTACCACGAGTTTAAATATGAAATACAATTACCTTGGAATGGGAATATTGCCCCACTGAAACTGCATTGCCTCCTTGTATATTCATTAAACTATACTCTGCATCTCTACGATCTCCATTTTCGTCAAATACAACATGTCCAGTTCGTCCATAAATTAGTTCTTGTTGTCTTATGTAACTTTAAAATAAATAGCTCATTTTTATTACAACAGTTCTGCTGTGTTATATTGTTGCAACAATATTAAAGTTATTGTGATAACTGTATAATACATACTTGAAAAATATTCTGCCTGTTTCCCAAGCATTTCCTGTGTTGTTGCAGCTCTTTGGTGCTTCGGTGATATTTTCACCGTGGTACATTGTCCTCAATGCTAAACCCAATATGTAAATGCTATCATGAATATGTGCGGCTTCATCCGTTGCATTAACCAGACGGAAGCCAAGTGCACCTTCAAATCAAATTACAATCCATTCATTAAAAATATGCATTTCCAAAAATAGAGCAAACAGATTTCAAACAGGATTACCATTTGGAATATTTGTTGCATTCAAGGCTTGCTCAGTAACAAGCCAAATATAACCAGAACCGGTCATGTTCATGAACTCAGCATCTCTGAAGACCATTTCGGCATCTTCCACACTGTATATCATATAAAATGAACGGAAATGTAACATATATTCTCTCTCCAAGCTCAATAATCTACTTTTACCAAATTATAGCAGCAAAAACCCTTGAAAGAAAACAGTTATTGCTGCTTTTGTATATTAACACTATACAACACCACATTATCTTCAAATTAGTGTAACTTAAGACAATATTCTTGCCACTTCAAAAGGAAGTTATATAAAAGAGTTTTGGAAGATTTGACAAAATATGGACTCGCAACAAATAGAAAACCTAATAATCAGAGCAAATTGAGGGAATACTGAACATTGTACATTACACTCTCATTATTGTGCTTTTAATGCACATATTTATTACATTCAGCACTATGGTGTATATCCTAATCCCATTAAAATCGGATTTATTTATATGAGGCTTTATATCTTGTCAAGTGCTTAATCTAGGATTTGTGAAATCCTTGAAAAGCGGTGAAAAGTATACAATGAAGTTAATTACACACAGTATATTTTGCTTTTTACATTAACCTCCACCGTAAGGACATAATTATATGGTAGATGATTATACCTTCCATACATAAGAAAAACTCTGGATTTCATTTCTTTCACACCAAGCAAATCCGAGATTATTGTCGACGTCCCTGGTTGATATTCAACGACTTTCTCAGTCTGCATACAGAAAAGGAAAAGAAGAGGAGGAGGAAGAGGCAGCAAGCTGCAGATCATTTACCATGTATAGCACGTATTTGCGAGAAACTCGAGCATAAAACGGTAGTTGAACCTTTATTTCCTGTTCATCAGGCAGGTTTTGTGCAATGTTCTGGAAGCGAGTCACCAGTCCATTTCCGTCAGCATCGGCGCTGTGGAAAAAGATCACTTCCCGATAAGCAAAGTGGATGAGCAGCTCAACCCAAACATCAGCTTGATGGGAATACGGAGGAACTGTGCGCAGGAAGGACACATGGATGTTCTGCATACATACAACAAATGCAAACCAATCACCAAACTGCTCAACATTACCATTTCCTTACAACCAACTACTCCTTATACTCAACCATTTGTTAGAAACATTTTTCGAACACTTTCTAAACAAATTTATTAATAAATATTTCTTTTCACTTCTTAGGCATTTGTATAGTCAAAGTTATACATACAGTATGAATACTTCCCATTATGACCAGCAATGTTCATGATGCAATGAACTCTTTTAAAATAACAACCTTGACATTGCCATTTGGGAAAGAAATTGCGCAATGGTCATGAACTGCTTTTGAATGTTAATTTATAAACCTGTGAAAATTTTGCAATACCCGACTTTTACTCAATTTATATCATAATATTGTACAAACATCATATTCCATTGTGTGAATAGCTGCTGAATAATGTTTAAAACACTGATGCATGAATATTATTTAATATGCACAAAATAAATAACATTTTGGTAAAATTATTAAATTTGTAAGCAACCAAGTAACTCACCTGAAAATATAATCCTTCCTTACAGCTAATACACTTGCAGGTTACTAGCTGTATGTATACTTTACAACCTACTTGCACCTACGCATTATGAATAATGCAAATCTGGAAAAATTGTTTCCAAAAATACATAGGTCTTTTGTGTAGCTAAATCTACTGGGACCAATATGACGTAAATGATACTTATAACTCCACAAAAATATGAACTTCCTACGCTTATTTTCTCACATATGTGAAACGTTTTATCGACTTATTAGTATTCGTTGAGAAACTTCCTACAGAGAATGTTATTACTGCTTTCCCTTTGACGTCATCCATGACGTCAACTGGTTAATGATCAAACATGTAAACTTTAATATATGCACTCCTATTTACACATTTAATGAAATATGATAATAATTTTGCTATATATAGCAACATACAATTTAACTTTAATAAATGGAATTCTGCTACATGAATTTCTCAGTATTTCATCCGTTTTTCTGCTTAAAAATTAGTATGCAATTTGGAACCTGTTTCACACTCAATGTGAAATTCGCATGCACTTTATAGTTTATTCCCTCATCAAAGAGTTTACTTAAAAACAACTCTGATTTATTTCAATGCCTTGCACAAAAATGTAATAATAGATCCCAATAATGTGCCAATCACACACATTTATTGCATATAATTCATGTTAGTATGAATTAGTATACAATAAAGTGTGATGAATGTGGAAGGTTGTGCTAGCACAGATTTATGACATACTACTGTGAGAAAAAAGATAAGCTACCAGATTGAACAACTGTATTTGAATGTAATTGGTCTTTAAAATGCACTTTGCAGCTCGTAATTCAACCATATAATGTGTTATTAAATACGTTTCTTTTACAAATGCTGCACGACTAATTTAATCGATAACTTGGTTCATTTCGTAAGAAGTTTCTAGTAATATCATTACTGTCATGTGACACTCCTGCATAATATTCCCACAAATGTGGACTATTTTTCATGCATTCATGAACACCAAAAATAAATCATTCATTCTACACGCAGATCAAATATAATTAACAAAGCAGTGTAACATACGGAAAACCGAGTATATTATACTTCAATAAATATTTTATGCTACTAAGACGTATAGTATGATCAATAATGTGTTGTTACTGTTGGCAAGTGTGCGCGAGTATTTTTTCCTTCTCTGCGAACAGAAACATGTTTATTATTTGTAATAACATTAATTTGCAAAATACTGACAATGGAATCCTTACTTTTTTTTAAATATCTTATAGTAATTTGTATTGTTTCCTGTAATAAAGAATTTACATGGTGAACAAAACACATATTGAACACCTATAGAGATTCGATCTGCATGGAATGATGAATCATATGGTGGAAAACCACTTTGGGAGTACTATGTATATGTGTTCAAGGATTCGCTCAGTTTATACAGATTGGACGAGAAAATGGAGGCGATAATGTACCTAACATCAACATTTTACGAGCTTTTCTACAAACGACAGGAAATGAAATGCTACACCACTACTATGGATCAATACTTGGCCTTCGAATCTAAAACAGGGGACATTCAGAAATCAGGCCATTATCCATACTATAGGAAACTCCACACAACAAATTAATGAATGCTATTGATGTCAGTTAAATAATTATCGTGATCACAGATTCGCTTGAGCTGTTCTCATTTGAGATGCTAAATGATAAAATGGTTTCAAGAAGTGCTGCAAAAGTTGGAGTTTATATATACAAGATAATAAATGCCGAATTCCAACTGAATAACTTTAAATAACTTTATCCTATTAGTCTATTAGTCATATCATATTGAACTTTTCTTAACTGGATTGAAATATTTGTTGATACAAAATTTTCAAATGTCCTTAATATGCTCATTTCCTATTGTAGTACTATATGTAGTGTTTTCCAGGTAAGCTATATGTGCTCCTGTGGCCTAATGGATAAGGCGTTGGTCTCCGGAGCCAAAGATTGTGGGTTCAAGTCCCATCAGGGGCGGAGTGTCTCTTTTTAGAGTAAGCCAAATGGATTATTTTTTACAATAAGTAAGGATTTCGTTTTAAGAACTTGATCTTCCCTCTGGTAAAGATCACAATGTTTTTTATTCCCAAAATAGACAACAGCATGACGTCACCCTAATGTACTTTTATGAGCAGTGGATTTGCACTATAGTGTGGGTATTTTGAACATTTGTCCATTAGTTTAATACTTTAATGTATATGTGTCAGTTGACATTCTAACATGGTGCATCCACCACCATTATGTAATGTATGCCCTTACATCGATCTAGTATTTCAGGAATTGTTGAGTGGGCTGATCAGGTTGCAATGACAAGGAATCATGTACAATGCGTGTGAATATGGTCGCCATGGAAACGGGAATATTTCAACCTTGATCTGGCACATGGCGACATATATATATATATACACAACAATCTGAGAGCTTCCACAGCAAAACACGACTCCTTTCTGATCGATCTGCAGAATATGTCTCAATTGCAGAAGGGTAAAGCTCAACACTCAGACACTCAATGGAATTGCAACAATCAGTTGACATGCTATATTAAAATTTAACATTCATTTTCAAAGCACCCCCAAACCGGAAATTGAATAGTACTAACAAAATATTGAGTCACAATGCGCATGTAGAAAGTTACATGGCATTAAACTTTGATTAGCCAATCAGCAGTCTGGATTTCGTTATTTATTATCTACAGATTAGTTTTACTTTTGCAAGATGGAACATATATTACAATGGACAATGATAAGTATAGAATTTGTAAAAGGGCATAAAATGTTGTGTCAACCTAAACGTAAATTTCTCTTAGGAGGAAAAAGAGAAAAAATGAAATTGCTTTTCAGAGGAAAACAGGCTTCCTACAGCATAAAATTAAGATGAAAAAATACAGCCATTGAATCTCAAAGGACATCTAGTAGGGAGGAATGCCAACATTGAAAGCAATCGTAAAGAAACCTTGAATCTATGAATATGTAGCAAACAGTCAAAAAGTTTTTTTGGGAGAGAAAGACATCTAGTGAGAAGGTCATTGGCCAAGTGTGGTTCACTGACATTTTAGTGCCCTGTACACATATTACAGAAGTGTCCACTGAATGGATAGGGACATTTGCAACATGGATAACTTGCAGAAAATATATTAAAAGGCTCAACCAGCAAAATCAACAAGCAGTAAGTGAATTATTGAATATGGAATAACTAACATGTGTACAGACATGCTGAATATTCATACTGGTAATGTAATTTAAATAATCAACTATACTTTATATGAACTATATGTTATTAGTTCCAGATAAACTCTGTTTCAAATGAACAAATTGCATGCAAATTGGAAGTACCTAACCTAATGTAAATTATTAATGTGGAATTATTTCAAATATTGCTCTCAGTACTTCTGACTTTAATTTCGATTTGGATCGTAGGTATACTTCATTCCCTCGTATCCTGGCAAAAAAGGCGTGGCTTTGAAAACGGAGGTGTTTACCTTTTTCAGTCGCTTTATATGCTAGCCAATGAAGTTGGCTTC
>JAQFZQ010003250.1:0-11223 GCA_034696005.1 Glomeris marginata | reverse complement strand
GGCCGAGCGGTCTAAGGCGCTGCGTTCAGGTCGCAGTCCGGTTCTCCGGGCGTGGGTTCGAATCCCACTTCTGACAGTTACTTTTGGTTTTATTTTTATTTTCCCATAATACTGGAAAACCACGTAAATAAAAGTACATGAACCCAGCAAATTCTTATTTTTAAATTAACAATATGTTAAGTAGCATGGAGTTGAAGTAATTATGAGTCTATTCAATCAATGAGATTCAATGCGGTGAAGACAAATCAATTTCCATGAAGAATTTTATTTAAAAACAATGTATAATATAATTACTAATTCTACAGTTTCACTG
Organism: Glomeris marginata; assembly: GCA_034696005.1. Taxonomy (NCBI): domain Eukaryota; kingdom Metazoa; phylum Arthropoda; class Diplopoda; order Glomerida; family Glomeridae; genus Glomeris; species Glomeris marginata. The sequence goes on along the minus strand of JAQFZQ010003250.1, from coordinate 10,910 downwards.
CTTTAGCTTTTTACAGTGGAAGCTACATCTTCAGCATCTTCATCCTCTTCGGTATCTTGAATTACAAAATCTCTAATATCGATACCAAATTTGTCCTTGGATGGTGGGCTTAATAGATTTGCATATGTAATAAATGGACCTGAAATAAATAATTATTTATTACTATAAAAATAATAACTCTAAAACACGAAAATAAAACAAGATAAAGTGCATATATACCTTTTCGACTGGACTTTTTAGAATAAATATCTGTCAACGCAGCTTTAATATTTTCAATTATATGATCTTTTGGCATTCCCAACTAAAAAATAAAAAAATTAATTAAATATAGAGTTAAAAAAAAACAACAAAACAAAGACAGTGAAAATGAAACCTTTCCAACAGGCATATCAATCCAGCCAAAGTCATGTTGAATGGGATCTTTATCGGAAACGTATTCAACACCATTTTTAAAATGGTCAACTATACGGGCAATATCGGCTCCAACAGTGCCTGAAATATAAATATTTATGTAATGTATATTTGTTACAATAGAACGGAATTTAACAATTAAAAATGTACCTTTATTTATTACAGGGAATCGCTTTTTAAGTAACCCTCTTATCCCAACCAAATCAGAAATGATGTCAGGATGCGCCGCGACAAACCGATAATCCGCTAAAGAGACCTGAGCAGCCAAAATCTAAGACAAGTTAATAAAAGTAATGCATCATTTTTGTCATAATGTATGCTCTCATGTAAAGTGTAAAAAATTTGAATTAATTTCCACACAAAAAAAAATGTCATACAGAATCATCAATAACACAACTTAAAACCTAGTTAATTTTAAAAGTGTACCTGTTTTATTAATGGTACTCCTCCTGCATTTGTTGCACCAAGATCAAGAGCTTTACTTTGATCTTCAGGATTCTAAGAAACAAACATATGGAAACAATTAGCAGATACAGTATTTTCAAAAATTGTTCATGCTAAATGTATAATTGAAAATCTATAAATTATATACCTTGCAAAAGAATATGAGAGTATTGTCTACTTCAGTGCTGAATAAATGAGGGAATCTAATAACGCCAGTGAAGTTTTCCAAAAATCTTGTCTGCAAAAACACAACAGAATATAATATTACAAATGTATTAAAGCACTGCAGAAATTCATAAATTGCACAAATAACCTCTGTTACAAACTAGAAATTTAGCCACAATTTCCTATCGTATCTTATAATCCAATTTAATGGTTTATCCCTTACAGAAAAATAATAGTTTGTGTTTGTACCATGAAATTGAAATTTTCATTCATAAAAACTACACTAGTACAATATTCTTGTACAAACTGCAGTATTTTTCTGTTAGGATATTATTACAATACAATAATTTCTACTTTCTATGTAAAAGTATGCAAGATTGAAAGTCACTTAATTTTTAAGTGAATATCAACCAAAATAAAGGTAAAATAAAATGTCATGAAATGTAATAACAATGAAACTTTTAATTCAAATGCAAAAACAATTGACAAAATGAGGAGATATATTGTACCTTTTTCTCAGTGGACATGTCTAACTCAGTTGACAGGTAAATGAGAGCATTTGGTTTATTGTACATGCTGGCCTGATGAGTTTGTTGGTGCAACTCAATCGCCTCTTGGGCTGAATAAATCTTCGGTTTATAGTACAAACCAACGAAAACATTATCAGTTATTTCAGTTTCTGGTTTTCCAAACCCAGTCCTGGTACGAACTGACGTAGGAGATCTGGAAAGATGGTAGAAATATTAGTATACGGGAATCTGATGGCTATTTATTAAAAAAATAATGTTTACTTTGTTTTCTTTATCCTCAGCAAAAATGGAGTTTTCTCAACTTTCACTTGCACCAATTTTCTTGCTCTTTTGGCCTTTTCTTTCCTTTCTCTTGTACCTCTTCTTGCAGCAAAACCACGGAATGATACGTAGTTAACTGATGGAAGTAGTGCAGACACTGTGAAAGTAAATAACAAGTAATATATAGTGAATTAAAATTTTAAATAATAATTCATGAATTTGAAAATTATAAGAAATCTAATTTTACAACTGTGTTTCAATGATATAATTTAGTTTTAACAGTGAGTATATAATATTTTTCACGTAGGTGTTCACGCAATAATTAAAACATTTCCTCATACCTTCTCTAATTTAAGAGTGATATCATCAAGTTATTTTAATTTAAACATTTTTTATTTTAATATTTGGGTCCGAATTGCACCACCAATTGGTCAGTCAATAATTGATACATTCTGTATAACTCTTGGTATAATATATTTTTTAAAACATTAAAAAACAATTGATTTAATTTTATTTCGTCTGTGGCCACTTTTGCAATTAAATTTCGGACGCCCGCGACGTGCGCAAGATTTCCTATAGCGTATACACAGGAATATTGCACAGGGTTTGGTTGCATGCAAGAATATTGCATGAGCGGAATTCCGAGTTTTATTTCGCAATTTTTATTGCAAATATTATCATTTATCCTTTCATATATACAGCATAGCAAGTGTATATTTTTTTCAACATGTTAGAAAGTGAGATATAATTATTTTCAGCCTTATAATTCTATTTATCAATGAATTCCCATATTACCTTTGCTACATACGCATCTACCGAAGGACGCCATTTTTAATACATCGGAAACTCAGAAAACGGTACTCAGGCTGTCATTAGCAGAAGCGCTGTTATAGACCAAACACAGAACACACTACGGGACTGCGGGACTACGGCTGACTACGTCACCATTGACGTCACTACGGGATGCGGGACTACGGGACTGCGGGTAGCGCAAGCACTACGGTGGGGCTACGGGCGGGCTACGGGCGGACTACGGGACGACGTATCTGCAGGACGTGAGGTTAGCATGAATTAGTTACTCTATCGCTCGTTAGATGGCATCGCGGACGCCACGGTTCCCATCATTCCGTCGCGTATACGAAGAATTCTCAGCTTTGGTTTCTCTGACAATTGTCGTAGCTTTTTCCCCGCAAGGAAGCTACTTTAGTTCATGATTTTTGTCTCTGCGTATAGATGAAGGTAAGATGTATTAATTGTGGCAAATGAAAAGGTGAGACGTGTTTTAGTTATCGATCGGCGGATGAAAGTTGATCCAGTTTTGTGTACTATTGTTTTGCCCTCAAAAACGGTAAAAATCCAACAAAATCCAACTGCATTTCGTATTCTGGGTTGTAAATTAGATTTCGGAATCATTTATATGTAGTTTAGGGTGGATATTACGTTATAAATTGCGAGATTTGAAGAAATATTGTGCTGTTTTTGTAGTAGATCTGCAGAAATGGTGTTCGGCAAATGGCAAGTTTCTGCTTTAATCCTGAATTCAGGGGTTGAACACCTTGCAGATTATCAAGTGTTTACTTGTTTGGTTATTATTCTGCGCATTTGTGGATTATAATAATTGCTGAAACGTTTTGGATAACAATATTTTACTATTTTTGGTTACAGCTGAATTGGAGAAACGAGTTTTAAAACTAGTAAATTGCTTTGTAAAATCTGTAAAAACCGGTAAAAACAGTTCTGACATTGTGAATTTTTCTAATTGAACTGTTATTCACAGCTAAGTAGGTTAACCTATTTTTCTCTCTCTCTATCCGAAATTATAAAAAAATTACAAACAATTGTTTAACATAAATCACAAGCAATTTCTGATTTTTTCCCCTTTTTTGTTCCCCAATTATTTTATATTAATATCTCCACAGAACCATTTAAGTCAAAAAACACTTGAAATCTCTGCCATATGTTGTGAATTTCCCTAATGAATTTTTCTATCAATTCATTTTTGTATATTTCATCCTGAAAATATAATGCTAATTTAAGACATTGTTTATTATTAATTTATATTTATTAACATTTATGAATGCTGTATAAACAAAACATAAAATTAGTACCTTTTAATTATGAATTTATAGTGTGTTACCATAAATCGAAATAATTTTGGTTTTAGAAAGGAAATTTATTTGATGAAATTCTTTATAATGTGAAATTTATCTTTTAACAGTTTGTAAATTTTAACCTTGCAGTTGGGATTTAATTAACACAAATTTATATAGATAATTTTGTTTCTGTTCTAATTTTTTGGAAAAGACTACAAAAGTTTTATGTTTTGATTAATGTTATCTGTTAACATGTTTTATACATGAAATAGCAATTTAATCATAAAACAAACATTGAATATAAAAGTTTTTAACTAATCTATCCATTAGTGCTGTGTGTATGTATAGTCATAAATGTGTCTAGATATTGTAATTAATTGATAAAATTAATATATTGATGGTGTTGTTTTAATTGCAGAATATATGTCAAGAAACAACAAGGATAAATATGAAACTCGCAATCCAAGGAGGACACATACCATCATGTCCCAGGATGACATTGCATCTGGCAAGAAATCATATTGGCCTGAACTTGAGATAACAGGTACTATATCATTTGTGGTGACATTGAATTGTTCACTTTTTGATCTTGTGATATGAGAAGTAATTGATTTCAATTTGCAAGTTTACATATAAACAATTCTAAATTGTATTATTTCACACTGTAAACTACACAAAGTCAAGTACAAACAGAGCTACATTGCGCTATTTTATTTCCCTTAATTGTATCCGAATTAATTACGATATTTAGTGAGTAGAAATTTCAAGAATCTCTACTTTTGCAAGATTATTGCGCCAAATTCTATCGCGTGCAATGTTTTCCATTGATAGCCCGTTGGAAAGTTGCACTGCAATATCTTGCATGCAAGAAACTTGCAAAAACTTTCAAACTTTCTTGGGAAACATGTTTAAATTCTTTGAAAACTATAATATAATAAAACCACATGTGAAAATTTCATCAAAGTTTAACACTTCATTGCCTCTTTCCCTCCTCCAGACCGGGATTTTAAGTTATAAAAACAATATACGGTTAAAATTGCAAAATCCCTGACATATTTAACTTTGTATGGTAATATTCAAATGATTCAGAGATATATAATTCAAATGTAGGATGTTGTCTATATAATCAGTGATGTGGTTGTAAATAGTTTGTACTTGAATGTGATATTTGGTGATAATGGTATACATATACTTATATGTGTATGATTTTTGGTTGATTTGCAGGTACAATATGCAATCTGAGCCCTCAGCTATGGCGTTTAAGTCATCTAACTTCCTTGTACCTGAACGATAATAATTTGACACGAATCCCTGCTGACATCTCTCGTCTCACATCACTTTTACTGCTGGATTTGTCAGCAAACAAGCTGAGAAGCCTTCCATCAGAGCTTGGTGACTTGGTGATGCTCCGAGAATTACTGCTTAACAACAATTACCTTCGAGTTCTACCGTTTGAACTTGGAAAACTCTTCCAATTGCAAAACCTGGGTAAGATATGGTGATAATAACAGTGAAATGTACACGCAGTTCAACCTCTGTAACTTAAAGTCCAATGGAAATGGGGAAAAAATCACAGAAATACTAGATTCAATGTCTGCACTATATTATAAATCAAGGAATTATTTTGTGAGTCAGTTTATATTCTATGAACTTGAAGAGAAACTGTTCACAGGGTTTGCTTCATTATTTTACTTAATTTGTTTTCAAATATTCATAAATTTTATCCAAGTTCTCAAGTTTTTCAACTTTTTCATAAGTTCTAGTGCTGCAAAAATAGTTGATATTTAACAAAGTTTCTGTTACAGAAGTTATGGAAGTTTCAGTTATTGAGATTTGTCTGTGCATAAGTACATTGTTTGATGCTAGTTTGCTAACTGATAATTACAATTTTGCAGGCTTGAAAGGTAACCCATTATCCGGTGACATATTCAGTATCCACAGTGAACCAAATGGGACCCATAAACTACTTTCATACATGTTGGACAACCTTGCAGGTAAGAAAACAAGTCTTTTATTCACTTTTACTGAGCACTAAGTTAGTTGTAATAAGTGTATTTGTTTCACTTTGCGGGGTTGAAGTATTAAGATGGTACGTAAAGATTTGTGGTTTGTCCTGTGAAAAATGGATGCAAGTTGTATGTTATAAGAAATTCTGTTTATTCATTTGTGACAGCATTTAAATAATAGGTTAACATCGAGATGAATTATAATAGAAAATATGTTGGGGGATTTTTGGCGCAGCGACATTGTCACGCGCGATGAAAACACTAGTGAATAAATTATCATAACTGCTGATAATAAATGCATATATGTTTTATTCATTAAATGAAACTTGGCATGGAACATAACCTACAATTTCAGTTTGCATGAAATAGTTTTTATTTCTTGAATTTATTTAGTATTAAAATTATATTCCATTAGATGTAGCTGTGATTACATATTAAATTTCATAGTAATGCATCAAAACACTGTTTATATACAGTATTCACAAACTCCACTGTGTTTTATTTTATATTCAGCCATTATCCCAGTCAGTTTATCATGCATGGAAACATGCTGACTGATGTAATGGCGGCCAAATAGTTCTCATTGGAGTTGCAGGTTGGATTTTCAAATAATCAGCATTAATTTCTGTTCCAATTTTATTCATAATCTAACAATGCAAAAGTTCACAAATGAAGTTCACAAAAGCATTGAGACTGCACTGGTTTTGTTTACTATATTTATCTTTTGGAAGTTAGATGAAATTATGTATAGTTTATTTATCTAGATCAGCTGGGTTATCAACCCAGCTTTTCACCAAGCTTTTGCTCCGAACAAAATACAAAATCACTCGTGCTACAGGTGTGTGCACTGCAAAGGGAATTTTCACGTGCATAGCCACCATTAAAATTGCACCACATGACGTCATAGTGGCACTAATATTTTATATAGCACTTTGGTGTCTCCATCTTTAAACTTTTATACAACTTAGAATCGGTTTTCCAGCTCAACATTTAACCAAAAGAAATGTGTCAACACATATTCAACCTGTTGCAGTTGTATATTATGCTTGTTGGTTTAATAATTCTATACAATAAGCTGAATAAGTGAACCAATTAAAGCCATGTCCTTATTTAACAAAGCCCATTGCATATGAAATCCAAAACTGAGAAATTATGGCAGAAGAAATTGTAGAATTAAGTGTAATATCCTTAGCTTTTGGGGAACAATGTTGTATAATTGAGGTAATACTTACTGCAAAGTCTAATTAAATGCATGTTGATATTACACCAAATTGAAAATACATGGTTGATAATATTTCAAATATTAATTCTGTGCTTGATAATAGTATATATCAAGTAGAAATTATATTTCAAATTTCAGTTTTGTGTTTCATAATAATTTCCAGTTGAAAATTACATGTTTTATAATATTTCATATAGAATTTAAATTTTTTGGATTGCAAACTGATGTTACATGTTGCATAATATTTCAAATATAAATTCTGTGTTTGATAATATTTAAAATAGAAATTACATTGCTTGGTAATTTATTGAATTGCACCTGTTTTACATTCAATACTTGAAATATGTTCCAGAATTACATTTTGTTTATACATCTTTATTACATATTTTTATAATAATAATTACTTGTGATTCTGTTTGAAAATTATGAATCCTAAGCTAAGTTTAGAATTGGGTTGTTACATGTTAAATGAGACAACAGCAGGATATATGTACTTGGCAACTGATTTGCGATTTCTAACACCTCCAACAGACAAAGCTTATGTTCCCTATTTAGAAAAAAATTATGTATGAATGTCATCTTAAGTTTTGAATGATATAAAATCGAGGACATGCCACCTGTAACATTGTATGTGGATCACATGTTCCTTACAAATGGCTTGCATATTACTTCCTCGTAACATTTCTATTAAAAAATGGAAACAGGTGGCCATATTGTACACAATGGCCTACAACCATCCACCAACATATTTCCAATCTAAATCCATTTATTGGTATTTAACAAACACTGCAATTGTTTAAATACAGTATATAATGAATATTGAGGACAGAATAAATTGTTATTATATTCTCTATCTTATGTTTGGATACCATGTGACCTGTGTTTATTGTTTTTATATGAATATAATTATATATACATACACATGCAGATTTATAATAGTAAATAATCTCAAACAATTTAAAAGCGTTTCAGGCTTCAATCAGATTAAGGATGTAAAATGTTTCTGTTTGGAAATTGCAATTCAGGAAATATGTTGACTTTTTTATATGTCATTCTAAAAACAGTTTCGACAGAAAGTGAAATATAAGAGGAATTTTGCAATGCAATGTCAACACTGTTTTTGTTGTTATACAGTATCATCCTCTGACAGAGTTGCAAACACAATTGAGAATTGTGCCAAAAATCTAATTCAACCATAATGTACTCTGTATATACATAAGTGTTGCATAACTCAGTGTTGCAATGGCACCGGAAATGAACACATTGTTTTCAACAAAAAATCTACTTATTTAGTCATTTCACGACCTTGTAACAGAAAAAAAATGTTCTGAATGCAGTAACAACTGATGAAAAGTGAAATGTCCATCTATCCCTTTGATTTATGTAACACTTTAGGACCAAATCCCTTAAACTTGCATTAGTATTTGTAGATGATAATGAAACACAATTTAATTGGAACAGTACATGGATGATTTGCTTATAAAAACGATAAAAATAAGGTCATTTTATGCTACATAAAAGTTATACACTAAGTTATATGCTATAAAGTACAGTCAAACCTCCATAACTGAAATTTTCTATAAATGAACACATTATTTTGTTCCTTACCAAAACCCCTATTCTTCACTATGTTAAAATTGCCCAGTAATTGAAAGTTTTTAACTGGAATTTTAGGTGTTTGAACATACTTTTCTGTCCCTGCAGGGGAAAAACTTCTATACATATAAGAGAAACTTTGTTAAATGTCAACTATTTGTGTAGCAGAAAACGTTTTAAAAAGTTGAAAAACTCAAGAGATTGGATGAAATTGGTGAATATTTGAACAAATTCGCAAAATAATGAAGCAAGTTTTTGCAAGTTCATGGGGAATATACAAACTGAGTCACAAAATAATTACACGATTTATAGTGCAGACATTTAATCTATATTTTCCTTGGACTTTCAGTTATAGAGGCTCTATACTTTAAATTTCTGGATTTGGTTTGTATACTTGGCCCAATATTGTAGAAAAACGTGATGAGAATAATAGAACACTAGTCCAAGTATATACTGTGTTGTAATATAGAAATCTTTTGGATCAAGGCACCAGCTAAAAAAGGTGTGGCGAACTTGATGTATGGTAATTCAAAAAAGGTGGTGGGTAGAGTGTAGTATTTTATAATCACATCCTCTAATATTGCGTAATCTACAAAATACATAGCAAGGTCACCTCGCCCATAATGTTTCAACGAACTGACTACCCACACCTGTGTGCCAATCAGAATAGTATAGGTAAACTAATAAATGAATTGTAAATGCAATTATTTTGGTTAATGGAGTGTCCCTTTATACTCTACAAAATTCATTTCAAAAATTAGGATTAAAAGTTACTGGGAGAATACTTATATGAATGTCCTCTTTTTAGTTTGAGAATTTAGGAAAATCTGACTAAAATGGTGTCATCATGGTCACCATGTTAAACAACTATTTTCATCATTACAGGATGAAAATACAGTGATTAATGTCGTTCATGGACAATCATAATGAGGATCTCTAATGATGTGGGTCATGAGGTTGGAAACATAGGATTAATGTGTTTATTGTTCATTAGCCTAATTACTTGATAACTATTTTTAAATTTAAACTTGCACAAATACATAGATGTTGTTCTGTGTAGTTACATATTTTAAGAATATTTGGAAAACCAACCCAAATAATATTGATGACATGATAAATATACAGTGCCATACATCATATAACTGTGTTAACCAATAAGAAAAATACATTTATAAGTTGCAAACCATTGGTTTATTTTAGTTATATTACTATTTATATAAATTGTATGTGAGTGGGTTGAATGCAGAACTTTGAATCATAGAGAAATTATCAAAAAATTTACATGGGTTTTAATGGCTTTATATTATAATATTACAAGTTGGTTCACATTGTTATTAACTTAGTCTGTTTATGAACCACTTTTGTTGTGGAAATTATTACAACATGTGCACCTGTTGGAAACAACAAGTTATGAATCATTAAATTCATTCGTTTGTATGATAACATAAATACTGTTGATGAATAACAAAAAGTAAAGTGAACTAAAATACAGATCAACTTGAAAATAATGGGAATTGAGAATTATTTCCCGGGAAATATGTTTAATAAATTAGTTTGGGCATAAATATTCAGTTTACATGTAGAAATGTAATTAATGTTTGGGAATTTGTTTGAAAAATTCCGTTATTCTGAGTAATTTATGTACATACAGTTTATTTCTTTATTAACGAGCACCTGCTAAGTGTGGAAAGTTTGGATAGTAGATTGTAGAGATAAGCATGCAATGAAACACTGGTTTTTCTCACCATATGGATAATGAAATTGAGAATGTTTGTGGGAAAATACAAGTATAGATACAATCGGAAATATTGTGTGATATATTGAAATTTACTTCAAGCTGTTTCTGTAGGCAATAAGGAAATGGAATAATATTATTTCTGTAATTCTGAATTTCATGTAACAACTGTGTTTCAAAGACTTCCTTCCATGTGTAGGAAATAGCAGCACTAATTTACACATTTACAAATTATAAAACGCCATTTTCCCTTTAAGTCAACAATGGCAAATAAAAATTCAGTTATAACAATGATTTCAAAATGTTGAAGAAAGTTCTGATAATATTCAAAATATTATTAAAATATTTGTAAACCGGATACATAATTGCATATGTACAGTAGTGCCACAGAGAGAAGCAATTCCAAGGGCGGCGTTAATGGGGCTGAAGGGCAAGGACTCGGCTACT
>JAQFZQ010003249.1:0-11227 GCA_034696005.1 Glomeris marginata | reverse complement strand
CAACTTTCACAAAGCTACCTCTCACCATTTTGCAGATATTTAAACAAATGATAGACTTTTTGTTCACCCTGTATAATGGCACAGTACAATGTGGTTTCAATTGAATGTTGTGCCTCAATACTTTAGAGTGCACATTAAATTTTCAAGTCAATTGATTGACTTAACCACATCGTGTATGTATGTAAACTTTCCACAACCCTGCTGTATGACATCGTTTTTTGTGACTGCTGATAAATTAGGAAATATTTGATCGTCCTTGTTGTCTTTCCCTTACCCTTTATGTTGATATGCTCTTTCATTTTTGGTTATGTTATAGTAACTATATACGAAAATCATGTACTTCTTACTTCTCTGCAGTTAGTTTATACGCACTTCATTACATCTTAAGTGCATGTTAAATGGAAATATGAGCTTTACATTTTAATACAAAACTCATTTGACCGTTTTTTTTTTTTTTTGACGATGTGCATCCTAATTTTTTAATTCAATTTGCATGCAAATCTCGACGAGATATTTAAATACATAAAGTAGGTTGGAATTGGAGCGGTGTACTTGTGAAAGATTGAATTAATACTCCGTTCATAATATGTTAATAAATGAAATGTAAATCAAGTCAGGATGCATTAAATATACTTTTTCGTAGTCAATATAATGTCAGCGTGCAATGCAAATTAATTGTTCATAACTTAATTTGCGTATACACCTATTGCAAAAATTTTATTCTAATCTAACTTAGCATTTGATAGCATAGCCGATAGGGAAACATCAATAGTTTACGGATATCCACTCCCCGGAAAGGGTGACAATGACAAATGACCCTAGACCTAAAAGTAAGTGGTTATTTGATTCGGTGCCTGTTTGGGGCTGACAAGGGCCGTTACATCCGTTGGCCAGCAAGAAAGAAGCCGGTTCTGGAAATGGTAAATCCATGCCTACCAAAACCAATGAAGTGTGCAATACAAAGATTTAAGACAGTCCTACACACTTATAGGAGGTCAACCGAGTTGAAGGCTCTGGTAAATCTAGAGAAACCATTGCAGTTCTCATATCAGGCAACTGTTGTTGTCAGGTGCGACTTGTATACATATAGTACAAAAGTCATACGAGTAAATATAGAGCTGTAAGAAGAGAATAGATACAATAATACTACTGTATAGTTTAGACAGGGTCATGAGTAGGTGAAACTGAGGCTGGATGATTTACTTTTTCTTTGCATTGTGTGTGGGTCCGGAAGCAATCGACCATTCTGGGTTTATATACCTGAAAAGTGGTAAAGATAAAGTTTAAATATGCCCCTTCGCACATGCTACAAATCGGTTTATTTACAATGAAGCAAAGTATAGTGAAATTTGCGTATGTTGACAACTCGTGGGTCCAAAACAAATCCGGTCAACTTTTACAGAGCACTTTATATAATTATGAGGAATTTCAGAATTTTGTATTTGGAAACAAAACCTGCAGCAAAATATGTACCCTTCCCATCTGAGGGATATTGCGTGCAAATTAATCACTTAGGCACTACTATTAGCATTTTCTAAGTCATTTATAGGGAATTTGACAACTAAGTTGTTTTAAAATTCCCAGTGAATAGCACAAGAAAAAACATAGTAATGAAGTTGCAAATTTTATTGTCCTGGGACTACCGTCAGAAAATAGTAAATGATATTTTTCACGAGACTGTCGGTTAATTATAGCCCCATTGATTTACTTTCAGTATGTTTCTGGGTTATTCATCATTCTGTTGTGAGCGATGTATTACATCATTAAAACCTTTTTTCGGGCCGTAAATGCATATTCTCATCGGATGACAAATTGATTCACTTGGTAGCCTGAGTATATAAAATAAAAAGGCGCGTGTTATGAGGAATTGTGATATCTAATTAAAAATATAACTTCTCGATGACAAAGCTAATATTTTGTCCAAACCTTTTCGTCTAACTCAAGTAATTGTTCAACGTAGTGGTTGAGCTCCTGTTTGAGCTCCTGTTTTATGGAATCGAGATAATGAAATGAAAGTAAAGGCTATACTTAGACAAACAAGGTGTTGCTGCATCCACACACATCTTCATAGAAATGTGATGCATGAAATGTTTACAGAATTTATTGAAGGATTTAATTATAGGGTATAGAGTATATATAAAAATTTGAATTTCGTGTGAATAGAAAATAGTCGGCAATGAATATCTAAAAGCATTATTTATAATTTCAAGATTATTGAATATATATTTTTAATCTCGAAATTTATGCCACTAATTGCAGTCTAAAAGTTGTAGGGCATTGTAAAAGTGTTAGTGTAAATTTTAATTGTTGATATCCAATTTCCAATTTAAAGTATCAGTTCTCCGAAACTGGCTTGGCATAGAATCAAATTGCAACCTTTGCGTGGCAGGAGGATATCAGCTTATTTCTATGCAGGCAGTGTTGCAGAAGTTTGCTACTGTCCCTAGTTTGCTGTTTAGCTCTGATAATTTGTGTTAAACTGCACATGCATAATGCATTCCTTACCCTCGTTACATACAAGTTAATTTTGTAAATTGTGTGAGAATATATCCGAAGTGTTGTCGTAGTTTCGTGCTAAATGAATTATAAAATTAAAGTTTTGAGCACTCTGTAGTTACCCACGTTTTTAATTAAGCGCATTTCAGCTGTAATCGATGATTTTCTTTCTGTATCACTATAATCATCTTGGAATTAATCTTCCCTGGAAAACATCCTATTTCAATGTTTTAATTGTGAGCAGACTGAGACCTGCATCTACAGGGTATTATACTTTATCCATCACTCAGTCAGTCTTCCTGATGATTCTTCCCAGTGCCCAGTGTAAAACAATTTTATCCTCAGTATGAAAATTTGAGTGGATGGATTGCCCAATGATTGCACCTGTTTGTTCCCATGTTTGCAATCCCACATATCAAATTAATGTCTATGGAACATGAATTTTTAAATTATGCGGACAACATTCGGATGACTTCACTCACCTTTCCAAGACATTCTTTAACATATTCACGTGAATATAATAGATAGTGCGAAGGACAATACTTAAGTTTGAACAGCACTCACGTCATCAGCAGTGGTGAGAAATTACACGTCCAAATAGGACTGAATCACATCTATTTGCACGATCGATTGTAATATCCAGATTTCTTGTTGGCCCAGCAACAACGTCTCAAAACAATATACTTCCAATTTTTTGATTATTCGTCATGCTCTTTGAATGGCTGATATTTATTTCATCAGTTCGGATCGAGTATTGATGCATAGCAACTGGTATTTCCAATGGTGATTAATTATAACCATTAAAATTATTTTAAGTCCTGTGTAATAATGATTGTCCATGTTCCTCCATAATTTTGTTAATACGTGATGTCTAGCAGTTTATCTATTCAGAGGATAAGGTTGCACAGGGAGGCTATGGAAGCATTTACGGTAGATGGTGTTAAAATCATAATTATAATATTTGTTTAGATACTGGGAAGTCTTGGTTTCAAAATGTGGTTAGAGCCAATTACTTAGCCTTGAAACTATAGTATGCACTGTATGTGGTGGAGCATTCAGAAATTATTAGCCGTCTTTTATTTAAAAATACAAAGCTGTTGTAATGCCACATGTTGATTAACAAAACGTTTAACATACATGCTACACTATTTTCTAATATATTACCATATTTTTGAAAATGTTTCTTGGCCCTAGAGAAAATGACTGCAGAGGCTTACCATTTTCCCTTAATGATTAAAGCTTTTAATATAATTGTAGATAGTCATCCATTGTTAATTTTGCCTTGCAACTGCATGCTTGTATTTGCATAGTACTTGAACTTTACAAACATGCAGTGATATTAAAGAGATATGGCCGATATTAATATTTATTAAACTTATATTTGAATAATACGATTTCAAAATTAATTTATAACGTCTGTTCAAATAATTGCTTCAAGAGTAATGAATTATCTCCATCATTGTTAGCTATATACTAGATTCGGTTGTCATGCGAAAGGAGATTTCGTTTTAAAGCCATGACTTTGGGAATATCTGGAAAGTATAATTTTTGTATTGCTCTTGAAACTCTAGTACGATCGATATGCCTACATGTAGGAAATATAGGTCACATGACTATGCATGCACGGCGTTCGAAACTCCTTCCAGTTTTCGCTTGGTGATTACACGCTGCTTGCTTCCCGATTACTATTGAAGTAGGTGTGGCTGTGGTGGTTTCGAGGGCTTGGATAAGAAAAAGCAAAACGCATCTGTATACTGTCTTTGTATTCAATATGAAGGGTATTTGACACACAGTGTCAACGATGACACCACCCTATCTAACGTGCATTCGCTTAAAAAGAAGTTCACTATGGCTGAACAATGATATACAATGTGCTGTGTTTGCATGACAAAGTTTCCTTGATGCTGTATCCATGCAGTTTATGAGCACATGTTCTTTCTCACTGAAGAAATAATCTATGCAGGATTATTCTGACGCCGTGCCTCACACCCTGGGCTAGTAAAGTGAACGGGTCTGGATCAATAATATTTAATGCGTTATATACAATATACTTAAAGTTATAGGTAACCAAAGGTGTGCGTGTCTATACGAATTTCATCTTTCTCAAGCTAGATTTAAATTAGGCATGACATTTCTATTTTCTGAGTACAGCACGCAATGGTCAAATATGGACGACTAAGCTACTTCACATTGCTGTATAATGAAACCTTTCACAAAAATTAATATAGTCAACCCAGCAGATGGCAATTAATATTAAGAAATCACGTGATTATTTAGCAGTTTAAAAATTCCAATAAAATAATACTAGTGTAAATTAGTCGTTTTGACCCGTTCACATTAATGTTGATCAGGAAGTGGAACATCTAGAATAGTCTGGAATCTGCATACTTTACAGTTAGAATGGGGACTTTAGAAATGTTATAGGTACTTCAACGGGTCTTGCCCATGATGGAAGAGCCGAACCGTTATAACCTATATTTGGTGTAGCGTACTTTATGGACAGCCCCTAATTTCCTCTATGTCAGGGAGCTCCAACACGAAATGCAGTGGTGCACTCGAGTGTTAACAAAATAGGTCTATGGCTGTACTTGACTGATGCGTGATAATTTTCATCAGCCTCATCGACTTAATCGCGTTAGGACCGCTTCAATCAGCCCGACCTCATTCCTGTCAGGCCGGCCTTATTTGCATATCTGCTTTGAAAACATAAATATGTGGTCCGTTTATACGTGCATTTTTAACTATGTGCTTGGAGTGGCTGTGCTGCATGCGCGAGAACTGTAATTTGCTTTTGGATAACGACCGGAAAATCCACGCATGGTTCCGCTAGGTACATCCTCATCCAAAAAGAAACACATTTTTTGTGCGTAATAATTGTGCTTCATGAGATATAATTAGCATTTACGTGAGAGCTGTGCAATTGAACTTATATATACTATTGATAATGTAAATGGAATTTATTAGCAAAAATTGACTTTACATTGTCCTCGCTACGCGTACAGACTGTTAAGGAGAGATTCCAGGTTAAACTTCATCTTTAAAGTCACCGACTTAATTAATTGTATGAACTTGATTCGATCAAATATTCTATACGTATTCTACAGAATGCCTCATTCAACCATTTTGATATTTGCAAATATTATTTGATATTTTTATTTTATAGTAAAAGTATTGCGAGTTTTTCTAAAAAGTGACTCCTTTCTGCTGAGGGTTTATTATCCCACTGTGCACATTTCATGCTCCACTATTGCATATAGATTTTCTCAAAATGCCAAGGCTGCATGGGACTGATATTTGGAGAGAAAAACGGATAGTTCAATGGTGGTTTGCACAGCGTCCCCTTCTGTGCCTGTTCGTATAATGCTCGCTTAGAAAGTATTTGCAGTATTAAATATGCAGGCAGACCTGGCCGACGCATACGTGCCAACAAATATATGAAAAACATAGCTATACTGTTGCCATTAAATAAAGAAGCACACACTGTGCCCTAAATGCACATGCAAATATGAATTGCCTACCGTTATTGTAATTCAGAACACTACTGTATAACCTTCAGACTGTGCAGCTACATTTTCAGTATTAATGTCTTCATCAGTGTTATGTTTTTGAGCGTTGGGATTGCTCGGGGATTGTGTGTAAAAAGCGCAGATCTTTTATTCCCTGCATATATTCATGAATGGAAATAGCATTTCATCTTTTATTAAAACTACTTCTGTGAGAACATTGAGCAGTGTTGTCAAGCCGTGCATCATTGTGCATACAGTGTAATGATGATGGTTGGTCAAACAAACGGCTTTGGTGCAATGCGGTTGTAAACTTCTTCATGTGGAGACATACTCTGTTACTTGTGGGCCATCTGAGAGCCAGGCTAAGTTTGCTTTAAGATCCCCCATGCTTTAAAGCAAACTCCGTTTTACATTTCGGTTGTACGGGTTGTAATGCAAGTCTTCCTTCCTCAATATGGCCGATTTGATTTAAAAAAGCGAGTATGGTTTTTACACTCTTGGCTCATTCAGCATATATACAACTACTCCGTGGTCTTTTAATTCTCATTAATTTTTTCCAAATGTTATTCCACTTCATACTGGATTCAGATGGGGCCATCCCTTCCTCAGAAATATTTTATCCCGGTCTCCTGTCACTTCTGCTATATGCAAGACTCTACCTATTTGCACCAATGACTGTGTGGTGTTGTAGACTTGTGTTGTTCACTGATATCTAGGACATCATCACACTGTTTCCGGCCACAAGGGTTCCTTTAAGGGTCATCCATCAATGATTAGATTATCAATTGCTGGCACAGTTCGTTAAAGATAAATTCATTGTCATATTTTATCAATATAGATGAAGGACTATTCGTAAATATGTTAGTCATTTAGGAAAGTGTTGGTATCTCTGCATGATCTAATAATATTTTGTGAAGTGAGGTGTGATTAGAAGAAAAGGACAATGTGTTGCAACGATGTATAATTTTCGCAAAGATAAATAAGCTCGTGGCATATCAAAAATTGACCTAACTCTAATTTGAATGTTGAAAGATGTGCTGCTATTTAGCCTTCTCCAATATATCTGTTAATTATTTGTCGGGTGGGCCCGACAACTGTTGTGATATCAATTCATGTTTAGCCGGTTGTTGACCTGTCCGTTATAAGCCTTAGCATTACAAATGTGGACATCTGCCAGATATTCGACATATAGGTAGACCATGAACAGCATTAAAAGAATATGGCTAACAAACATTGTAAATTTTCTGTTCATCCTCCAAGCGCAGCAATAAAACCAAAAATGTCATGTATTCCGCAATGTTTTAATGCTAATGCAATTTGTCAGATATATTTTTTATAATATTGTCTTCCTTCTGGTACCCAAGCGATTGGCTGTATTTTTGGGGTATCAATTTCATTATGTCCTTTCTTGAGCAAAGCCATATTTTTCGAAGGCAATAAGAAATTGTAAGAAATCTTTCATGAGGACTAATGTACAATCTGTAATTAATATTTAATTTAATGAAGATTGTTGTAATGTGAAGGCTAAATGTCTTTCAGTATAAAACAGCACGACAATAAGGTATCAGTAGCGTAACTATTAATTATTCTTGCCATAAATATAAAAGAAATCGTAAAACTGCATCGTAAAAACATATTTTGCTATCCCTCAGAAGTGTTGTGTTGAATTCAATTTATGGCATCCCATATTATCGTTTTAATAAACGTCAATTCTGTGAACCAGCTACAGTATCGAATTGTATCATTAGGTAGAGGAACGTTGGCTTGGCTCTCTTTTTAATTAACTTGCAATTCAAAGCTGCAATCTAGTGCAGATAGGCTATACATCAATGCAGGAAATAGAAAACCATCCATTGTCCAAAAAAAATGTTCTTAAAGAAATAGTTTGATTTCCTCCTGTTGTATATGGCTGGGTTGCGTAAGAAGCTTGTGTACAAAAATCGCACGAGTTCGGCTTGCCTGCAATACACTTCCGGGTCGCTTTAGCATTGGGCTTGCCTGCATTGCACTTTCGGGTCGCTTTGGTATTGGGCTTGCCTGCATTGCACTTTCGGGTCGCTTTAGTAGTGGGCTTGCCTGCATTGCACTTTCGGGTCGCTTTAAGTGGCGCTTTGGATTGTTTTAAAAATATAGCTTTGCAACCCGCTTAAATTAAGTCGTCCAGTTGGTAGCTCTCTTGTGCAGCAAAAGTGTCTTACGAAGTCTGTATCAAAATGCTGCGAACCCTCCATGTTTGTTATGTGTTCCCATAATGCATAGGAGAATCCAAAATTAGTTTCCTCGAATCATCGATACAAAAATGCATTGTAAGTGTGTAATCCAATTCATGCTTTACTTGCAACAAGCACATTCAAAAGTGGCGAGCGAACGTGTCTCGTGCGAAAACTCCGCCATTTTATCGACCAATGCACTCTTCCCATTTGACTGATATGAAGCCCCACCCTAGCGGCTTGATTGGTGAATGTGGCAGACAACATGGCCGCCGCCGTCCTTGCGCATAAGCCATGTTGCTCTATTCGCATAATGGCAAGCTCATTTTTCGCCATGCAGCTGTTTGTCATTCCAATGGTAATATAGCCGTGTAACTGTCACCTTGTGGATCGCGCTCCATGAATTAACAACACAATTAGATTGGCCCCCTAATTAATTATGCCTTTAAAATATACTTGCTTTATTTATAATTGCATAAAAACTGCTAAATTTGAGTTCAATATAGCTCTCATATCAGAGTAACTCCCTGATTAAACAGTAATGGCTACTTAATAATAAACAATGAAAACTTTATTTTTTAAATTTTTGCAACATGTTTATTTTTTTAAATACTTATTTCAATTTTCCTGTGGTAGTTGTCGCAACAGTTGAGCTTCAGAGCTAGTGGCGTGTTTATGACGCACTCTACTCTCTGAGCAGGGTGCCAACTGGTTGGCCTCTGGTTGGGCAGATTTATGGTGGCCCATGAGGCTCAAAACCAGTTTTCAAACGGAGCAGTAAACTTGTTTTGAGCCTCATGGGTCACTATACTGCGCTTTGTGTTTGAACTAGTTTTAGCATTTCGCAAACTACAGCCAATCACTAATCCGCCCTAATTCAGTTAAACCGAACCGGTTTTTAATTGGGACTAGACTGACACGTTACGTACAAGCCGCCAAATCAGATATCGGAAATCGCTTGCATTTGCCGAATACCTTTTGTTCTCGTTAGGTAATTCAAACTTAACTGTTTGTTTTTAATGGTACTATAATGCAGTTTATTTTTGTGTGTAGATTTACAATATTTAAGTGTATTATACCTCGTTTAATAACCTTAATAATTTCCTGTTTAACTAGCAGCTAATACCTTCCTCATTGAATTGTAATGTATTGTATAATTTTATGTGTGAATTTCCATTGAAATATTTCACCATGACGTTAATTTAGGAAGGGAAACTTATAAAATGTTAGGGGGACATGTCAAGTTAGATTAATACATTATCAGTTTCAAATTCGGAGCAAATTGAGCCTCGGGGTTGGGAAAATGTTGTGAAATTATGACCTGCATGTGAACTTTGGGAGGGGAGTGTTGTAACTGCATATTGCAAAGTTCAAGTTTGACAACATTTAATTGTCGTGCAAAGTCCATTACGTATAATAGAAATAAAGGTGGCTACCCACCAACGGCGACGCACTGAATGGCGTGGCAATTAAAGAGCCGCCGTAGATGCGCCGCATTGCATTCCATGGTCTGTTTACACCACATTTTACCCGTTAATGGAGTGCAAGGTCCAGCCACGCCCTGCACCAGCTGTGGACTTAAATGAGGTGAAAAGAACAGTGTTTCCACAGATGCCACTGAACCGCCAATGCAATAGCATTGCAGCTGTTGATAGCCATAAAGACAAGTTCAGTGGAAACACAATTGTTGCCCAGTGGAGGTACCCTGTCCCAGCAAACTGATCAGGTGAGAACACTTCTGAATTAAGTGTACTAATATTTTTGTGAAATCAAAATTTGGTGTAAAAATATGCTTGGTTATTATGGATAAAGGTTTTGAATGAGCTCATGCACTTCCTCGTAATTGTAATGTGCATTTAACATTGAATAGCTTTGGTAAAGCCTGTCACTGGGAAAATGTTTGGACAATGAACGTGGCAACTGTGTGGTCTTAATTTCCGAGCCAAAAATAAATGACGAGGTTAATTAAGGGAAACAATGTGAGGAACAACTTGTTTGCGAAATTTTGAATAAATGTTCCATAACGAAACCTGTACAATACCAAGACAATACTAAAAGCATCCACAGTTTCCCATTGTTAATGCAATGCAGATGAACATATGCATGTCATTTGTGAACACATCCACATTGATGTATGCATGTCATATATTGCAATTGAAACATGTCGGAATTTCACAGACAGTGCAGCAAGGTGGCAAACTGCAAATTGTGGAAAATCATACTCCTTGAAACAACACATTTCACATCAATTACAGATTAATTTGCTGCAATTTGTGTGTGAAAGTAACACATTTCCATTTAAAAAGTGCTTTAAGCAGGTGCAATAACATGGCATGGAAACTGCATCCAGATATGTAACTGTTCCGAAATAAAATGCAAATGTGCATCATCTTGTAATTGAAAAGGGGAAAGTAAATGTTGTTAAGTCAGGTTTTATATAATGGGATGAAACATGTGATTTAATAGTTCCAAATGTGCATTGCAGTTACCTGTAATTAGTGGACATGGAGTACATCTGCGATGAAGACTTGGCTGTGCTTGCTATTGCCAGGCGTAGGCAAAAACTGCGGAAACAAATGAAAAGGAAGTTTTGGGTTCACCCACTTATGTTGCTAAGAGATACTATGGGGGAACATTTGAAAGTACAACAAATGTATTCCAAATATCCGAGCAAATTTTTTGAGTACACCAGATTGTCCCCACATCAATTTGACCACATATTGGCACTAGTTGCAAATGATATCCGTAAAGAAGATACAAATTACCGAACCTCAATTACGCCAAAAGTTCGCCTATTCGTAACATTGAGGTAAGGAACTACATATTTGTAGACAAACATTAACTGAATATAATTGTTATTTGGCAATTGCAATTCAGATACCTGGCAACGGGCGATGCTCTGCGTACGATTGCAACCAGTTATAGTTTGGGGGTGACAACTGTCTGCAACATTATTCGTGAGACACTGAAAGTGTTGTGGGTAGTACTAGCTCCTATATATGTAAAGGTATGTAA
>JAQFZQ010003248.1:0-11238 GCA_034696005.1 Glomeris marginata | reverse complement strand
TCCCGTACGGATTTTGCCCTAACTCCCTATTATGGAATGTCTCGTAAGACTGTGGACATCTGCAAGCAATCACTTGCGCAAGGCATTCTGGGAGTGGTTGGGGATGGATATCAATTGTAAACTGGGATGGGAATATTGCATCCAATGAAAGCTTAATAATATAGATAGGATCAGTTCAAACTGATGATCGTAAAAGTTTATTTAGTGGATATACCGTCATTATAAACATTATTCCTCTCGCTGTATCACTATAATCCAAAATAAGTTAGAGATGGAAAAGCTGTTAAATATAGATACAGTGCTTTTATTGAATAATTTTTGTATTCAACAGAATAATGCAATAACAATTAAAGTTTAATGTGGTAGGGGGTGTCTCGCATTTAGATGCTGACCGACATGCAAGATGACAGCATTAAGTTCCTATATACTACCAAATCGTTTGGCGTTACAATTTCAGCATTACATTCAGACAGCACTGAATGAATATTTGAAGTTGTATCATGAGCTGTATACAAGTTTTTCCCTCAGAGATTTGAGCTCATCACCAACAGTAAATAACATTTTAATATTAGACGAACTCATGACAGCAGTATAGAAAATGATAAAACATTGACAAATTTACTCATGAAAGTGTCTTATCACAGGAACCTGAGTACCTATATTGTAACAGTTGCTTCACAAATTACTATGCATATACTGGTGGTGGCTTCAATACCACCAAATATTGTTTTATACGAATTGTTCAAATGTTAGATCATTCTGGATAATTCCTATGAATCTTTTAATTTAGAAAAAACATTATAGATCATTGTCGCGAAAACAATAACCTCAATCTGGCGTTGCATATAAACTTGCATCGTTTCTAAAAGCCTGGTTGGAAGCAACCACAAAATTAGGTACCAATTATTGGAGAGCTCAAAATGAGTCTCTGTTTCTATATACATATACATACTGGCTATGCAAGGAAGATTAAATCTTTATGACACAAAGCTCCATTAGAGAAAATGAGATCTTGAACTCGTTCATTCTATTAGCAGGAGCTGCCCTCATTCCATATAAATCTCTAATGAGAATGTAATAATGATAAGAAAAATTATCCGGAAAGGTGCTAAGAGGTGAGCTATATAATTCGTTAGAACTGCTTGCAAAATAAAGTTAAAAGTGTCAAACAGAACATGTAAAATGGTGATGCATGCTATATAATATATCAATCAAATAATATGTATAATCTGAACCAATAGCCACTATACTCCTATACATGCAGATGCCAAACACAATTACATATATTGAATTGTTTAGAATTTCCGCAACAGACAATTATTACATAATGGAATGAATAATGTATTTATGTATTATTACCGATTATTACGGGATATTATAGTCAATTTCCGGTATACGTCACTCGTTTGCACTGCAAATTTACTGACAGTTTATCGCGAAACATGGCAGGGATAATTACAAATAAAAACTTCACCACCACATAATTCTCACAGCATGACGATAAATGAAGCTGAAGTTACTCTGTCCATACTAATGCTATAGGCCCCCACAATATTTTATGAACACCTAGCACATAAAATATCAATGCATTTTGCACATGCCTCGTCTTATGAATAATATCCTCCAGATAAATGTGGTTAAAATTGTGTCTAGCACCATCTAAAGCTATGCTTGGACTCGGCAGGTCGTCAACTACTGGAATTGCAAAGATTTATAATAGTTTTGCATTTAATGACTCAAACTTATACTCAATTTCAGATTATGACAAATTTATGTATTTCGCCAGTATCCAGCTATAAAATATTGGTCTCAGAATCATGCAACAAAGAACAGATAGATAGGCATATGAAACCTTGAAATGAATTACAAAAACGTGGAAAGCAAAGCATCTTCTCAGAAAACGCCTCGTTTATCACCATCATCATGGAAATCGTAATTTTTATCAGCATCATCAAAACGGAAACGTGCACATCACACGTGATTGATTGCCATTTCGTGCAGACCAAATATATGCGCCCTTCAGCCTAATTGGATAAATGTCTCCAGAATGACAATGAGCCTATATGCAACTAGGGAACCGTTTGCTGCCCGCACCAATTACTAAAAACATATTTATGGTGGAAAAGCTGACCAAAGTTTCAATAATGTCTTCTATTGACCATAATGTAATTAAATTATAGGAAATACGTGCAATAACACAGGCAAAACTCAATTTTGCAAAATTTGTTTGCATGTCAGCAAAATGGAAGGGTATTGCTCAGCAAACTGCACGCATATAATTACACCATTTTTAAACAAAATAATCAGTACCCGTTTTGCTCCCATAAAGTCAAATGTTCAAAATGATCACAAACAACGATAATGCACAGCTATGTATATTTCTGCCCTCTAGCATTTTTAAATACTTGTGTATCTCAATCAATTTTGGAATACACCACCAATGCAGTGTATCATTTTGTTATGGTTATGCCACTTCACCGAGCTGCCAATTGTATAATTGACCCATTTCAGTATAAGCATCTCCCATTGCAAAGATGGAGGCTGTAGTGAGTCAATTTATGCAACCCGATTAGCTGTAAAACAAGTTTTCCCTTACAGAAATTTTCTTAGCTGCTGCAGGTCTGAATGTGAAACGATTACACATGATGCATGGCTGCTGCAAGTCTGCAATATGCCTGCTGCATACTTTAAGCAGACATGTTGCAGATGTGTCATTGTTTCACATGCAGACCAGTTACTGACAGCACTGTGTCTCACTAAGGACGCCATTTTTCGAACTTTTTTCAGCCAATGGCAGAACACTGAAAGATAAATTTATCATGGATGACAATTTTGCACATTCTCTTGATTAATCGCATAATAATTTTGCTGCAATGTTTGGAATAACAGTCAGTAATTGCACAGTGTTCTGTAACAACAAAGCGCCACGTGTATCGCAGGTGAAAAATGGGAGGCGCTTGATGCCAGGTCCCAAAGCCCCAAAAGCCCTATTTGTACCGAGGGGGACGATTCAGACGAAAGGACAATGGTCGTAAAACCATGCATTCACGAAGGACTTATAGCTAGGGCCAAATCCAACGTTCTATAACATCAAAGCGACATCGAATCACAATTCCTTGAAGCCAAATTCCTTCTTATCTGGTCTCTTATTTCCCTGGGGAATCACAAAATGATGTGTCTCATGCCATAAAATTTCGAATTTACCGAGTTCAGAAATAATGTACTAGTTATCGCACTGCAGGAACAAACTATTTGCACAGCACTTCCTGCAAAATAGCGATTCTTTTATAGCTATGGCTAATCGGAACAACTTGCTTATAACGTTGAATGTAATCTGGCCACTAAATCTTCAAAACTTTCCTGAGGATTCTTAGCATGGGGTTCGCAACTTTAAATGTATCAAGCTATACAGATACAAAGACAGCGCAGCAATAGCAAAAAGATGACAATCAAGACTTTACATGCTATATATAATCTGGTAACAGTTGTATCCGATTTGCAATCTCCAATGAAATTCTTAAATAGTAAAAGAACATTGTCTTCGTCAGTCAATATACAGTTTTTATGAAATTGTGTTTAAGTGGGCCTTGGAGCTTTCTGGCAAAGGTAATGGATCGCAGCATTATCCAGTGCTTGGATGCGCTTTATATGCTGCTACGGCTACTTGGATCCTAAATTGGAAATGCGCTTCGAATAAAACGCACTCACTCTTATTTTGGATTTTGTAGACATTTTGCAGGTTTCGAGGAAGAACATTGCAAGTAGAAAACGTGATTACGCCATCAAAAAAAGGTCAGAAGGGTTGGTTGATCTTTCAAATCTAATGCAATGGTGAAAAAAGTAGCTAAAGTGGTTTTCTACACTCTGAAGACGCGTGTCTGGAAATTCAACGCAATCCAAATGACCAATAGCACAACTTGTAAAAGATATCAAGAACAGAGTTTGCTGAAGTCACTTTGAAATGTATGCTACTTTGGTGATTCTCTTTCTTATTGAGCAAGGAAACGACTAAGGTATAGCTAACAAAGGATAAAAGGAGCAGCAGAAATGAATTTCTCCTTATACATATAAAAAAATGCAGGGAAGCGATAAGCATTTACGCATATTCCACATATAACTGCATAATATTTCATATTTATCATGATGGAAAAGTATCAGCCTTTCTTTATTTAAAAAATAGAGTTACCATAATGTCAAATATTAATTAACAAAACGATCCAACATGCATCTTATAGTATTTTTAACATTACCTTTTATATCAAAATGTTTCTCAGTTCTAGGAAAAATTACTTCAGTGCCAAGGCCCCTTTCACTTTGCCCAGTGTATTGAGCAAGTTTATTATTACCAGGTTGACCTCGTTTAAACCGTCAAACATTTGGACATGTTGATCAATTACTTCATAAAACTCAGAACAGCAAATCACAGTAAAGGGAACAAACAAGTTACCTTCATGGATTGATTTATTGGACGACAAACCAATACCAAAGTCACACAACGCCAGAATCGCACAGCCATTACTGGCAATGCTAGCTAGTACAGTCAGTCAATACACTGGCTGCACGGTCACAGGACCATTGCACGTGAACTAATTTTATATAGAATCAAGATGCACTTTCATACAATAGTTTAAGATGCATGTTAAACGTCTTGTTAATTAACATTTGAAATTACAATTGCCTTATACAATTTTAAAATAAATAACGACTAAAACTTTCCGGATAGCCCTAGCTAGTATCTCTGCATCTCCAATTGCAAACATTTCATTTTGCAATTGTAATTAGAATTTTGAATATCTGCGCAAAAAATTATAATCTGGTAGAATTCGCACGTCTGCATGAACAGTAAATCCCTACAGAGAAGTAAATAAAAAACGAGAAATGTATAAATACATTCAAAATAAGTTTTTATACTCTGGGAACTTGCTGGAAATATTCAGAAACGACTATAGGGAACACTAGCCATTTGGGTTTTATCTGATGCAATGCGAATCCGCTACACAAATTCAATGCAAATGTATTCAAATAAAAACCTGAACGAAATGCCTGAATTTCCTATTTCAAAATATACAAAGTTTCAAACAAAAATCTTAAAAACGCTCACTGCAGCATTCTGCAAAATGCAACTATAGCGACAATTTATTTTTGTTACCTAAGCTCTCAATCGGTAATTAAGCATTTATTTCTCCAATCATTTTATACATTTTTTTTCATAAAATTTTATTTATATTTCAAATAGAAAGTTCTGCAACAAATTAAAGCATTGCTTGATGAACTTTATTGGCTAAATAAATACGTTATTCATATTTCCCGGTTTGCAATAGTACTGAAAGAATGTTACTTGGGCTACATGTGCATCAGCTTCAAGTTTTTATTTTCTTCAAAACATCGTTTCATATTTTCTTAAGAACTTCCAAAACAGCAATGTGTTTGTTGTCAAAGCTGGTTTTTCGAAACGAAAACACAAACTATCCTCACATTCTGGGAAAATAATTTGAAGATTTGTCTGGGAAAAATATGCATTCAATGAACTTTTTCTGATAACTATTGGAACATTATTGCAGTATTCAACGAACTTCTACGTGGACTATCGAAGCCTTGTTATTTGGCAATTTTTTCATGATTATTGACGTCACTAGCTATATGCAATCAGCAATTTGGAACATGCTGTATGTGCATGCATGTGTTGCAGGGCTACAACTTATTAGGGGTTGCCTTAACGAAGGCATGATTGTAATTAAAATTAATTTTTAATCGATAAGGAATATCGGTTTACCATATTGTTCATATAAACATATTGTACAATACGTGATTCTGCCCATCTTCAACTGCGTATAATTAAGCCCTTTCAAGGAATAGTTAAACGTGTATTGTGTTATACAATACAGTTGGTTGAAATAACAGTTTGACATTTAAAGAAGTTAGTTTAATCTATTTTAATTTAAGAGCGTGCTCCGTGGTTTAGTGCAAATTGTTAATAACAGATGGCGACGCCATGCGGTTCAGCCTCCATTCAATTGGCACATGGATTGTGCCACCACTGTGCGGCCATTTTCATATAATTTTGCAGAAAATAGGCGTGGCAGAGCGACGAGCAAATTGCATAGCAGCACCACTGACAAGCTCGCTCCAACGCAAGACTTCACAGCCAAAACAGACAATTTGCTATGGAAATGTATTCCCATAAATTGAAATTGCCTAAAAATGGTGGCAAATTCAGTAAATTATTCCCATAAATATAACAGATTTGACAGTAATATAAAAGTAAATTGCGGTAAATTGCGTTTTTATTTTAAGATACACTATATAAAAATCAGTTAATGTGTTCTACCTCATTACTTTACTAAAATGAAGATTACAGAATTGAGTAATCCATCTATCACCCACATGTACTACTACTATAGGTAAACATATCAGTAAATTTATGGCATTAAAATCAGTTCAGTGGAAAAATATAAAGTTCTTTGTCTAAACGAATGTGGTTTATGAAAATTTGATACATATTTAGGTTTAAAACAGCTCAATATAGAGTACTAAGCCAGTTCCAATTTGAAAGTTGAAGATCAACGTGAATGCAATTCCCAAATATTTACTTAGATTTTCCAATCAATGCTGCTCCACGCAGATAAGTAAAGTGATCATGGTATGCGGAGATGCATGCAATTAACCCCTCATCTCTGGAATCAGTTGGCTTTCTTGCTGAACAGCATTCAAACAGTATTTTCTCATTTAGATTCTTACTGTGAAATGGAAAATCGATAAGGAAATTCAGGCATGACATGTATTGGACTGCTTTGAGGATACTCTCCAACTTTCAAACAGAGTAATAACTAGGCCAACGAGAGTTCTTAGATTCCCGACTTTGATAAACTGGAACAAAAATTATTGACATATTGCTGCCTGTTTGGGATAATACTGAAATGGATTTCAGATGTACATCACTTCATGTTCAATCATGCTCAATGTAATGAATAGAACTTTGTTGGTCGAAGCTGCATTGACATCACAATTGAAATTCAAGACCAATTATGTACATAATTAGTTCAAATCTTTATAGAGAGCTGAAATTTGGTATACAGATCAGTCTCGCGGTATATTTTCATATATGAAAAGTTTTTTTCGTACGTTACGACTTAGAATTGCGAATTATTTCACTCGTAAAAACCGAATCGGGGTAGCTTCATGGGTTGTTTTCACTGCACAGCCCATGCGCAATCTATTGATGTCAGAAAACTATTTAATTGCGCTTAAAAATCCCAGATATTCATGCAGGATTTCATAAAAAATGTGATTTTCACAAACCCATTTGTTATAAGGCAATTATGAATTGGAGTTTTGAAAGTCCTTTGACACAAGCGCTGTCATGCCCAATTCAATGCATTTCAAATCGTTCTCAATGCTTTTTAAAACACGAAGTTGGAAACTTTCCAGCTTTAAAAATCTCGGCTTAGATACTTTCGATTTGCAAAATTCCAACGTTTTGTATACTGTATACGTATATTCCGAGCTACGTCTTATTTTATTTTAAAGTCCCAAATAGCTTCAAAAAGATGCAGGGATACACAGAATGGAATTCTTAACAAACCTCTCAATTAATCAGAACTTATTACCTATATTGAACTTTTACATTCAACAATGCTGAATGCTGAATGGGAAATTAATACTTTATTCCTAAATTAATTTCAACAATGTTCTTCTATTATTTATAATGTTCTATTGCAATTATTACAAATTCTTTTATTAAATTTAATTTATGGAGAAAGTCATTGCCAAATGTGACGGAAAACTGGTTATTGTATGCAACACAAACAATACATCTTCCATGCAAACTATTAACAGAATTACAAATCATGCAAACTAAACATTGCGCATGATATCGCATATTATGTGAGAATACATTGACATCGATGACTATCCATTCAATACGCGCTTGAAAAATATGTAGACGTTATTAAAAATTAGCAACAACATTCTTTCGTAAACATCACGTTTGCAACATTAATGTGCACCCAGTAACAAGTTCTTTCAAGAAATGACGAAAACATGAAGGAGTCAGTGGCCAATTTCATACATGATGGCATGCATTCAAATATAGTGGGTGGATTGAAAATAACATTTCCATGCGCAACTATTATACCATAATATGGAGATGATGCCGACCTTTAACTAGTGGAATGATCAATTATTGAATGCACAAATCAATAAAAATGGATACACGGAGTATGTTGACTCGTGTTTCTCTGTTGAGCAGTTTATATGCTCTGCTTCGGCCGCAGATTAAGTCCACTGTAATAAACAAGGATATTTATATGTTTGGTCATTGCAATGCTCGTGTAGGCAATTGTGTATATACGCTTCTCGCCTCAGTCTGGTGACGTTCTCATAAACGAGTGGCGATATTGCCTCAAAGTTAGTAGAGAATAATAGTCGAACACAGACGCCATCACTTTTAAAAGAATTTCTATATTGCATTCTTGTTAAAGAGGCAGATGCGTCTCTCTTTATAAACGACGTCATCAAATTTTAGGAGCAATACCCTATACTATATAAGTTGCATTTTATCACATATGCACATGTCCCCATTTTAAGCGTAGTACGAATAAAACTTCCCCAAAAAACTATTCCAACTTAAAACTTCTTAAGTTTCAACATATATAAGCTTACGAAAGGAAATGAAAATTGGGAATGCTCGTAAAAGCTAGCTTTTTCGTAGAAACAGTAATATCAAGTAAAACAATATCAATTTCAATATGGATAAAAGTTTCCATTTAATTTTGAATTAAGTGTGGGCTTGTGTTATACTTCACTAAGCAGTTCCAGGAATTTTCTATTTCTTCTTCAATCACACAATCTCAATGCTAAATGCGGATTTTCACAATGGCAGAGAGCTAGCTAGGCCTATGTAATAAAGAAATGTCTCTCACATAAGCGAAAAACGTTGTTGACAAGTATTTTTTTACATTTTGCACAAGAGGCATATAAAATATAGTGCACCATAGCAGAAATAACTTTAGGGGGCAATGTTGGCTTTTCTGTCCGGCTGTTAGATGTGACTATAGAGACATTTGTGCTACAAACTCAGTTGCTAAAAAATCATTTTCAATAAAGCGGCAATGTATTTTCGAGGCATAAAGCGATATAGAAAGTCACATGGTTTGGTATACTTGTGCGGTCAATGGACTCAAGTGTTTCCTTTAGTTGAAAAAAGAAATGCGGAAACAGAACCCGATCAAATCAGGCGCGAAGCAGACAAACAACCCACTAAAAATGGCGGCCATTTTAGTTCTTAGCCGAACGCTATAATTAAACAAAAAACATCACCACTAATGAAATTGTTTAGCTCTAATATCACGCATTACATGGTGCATGTACGTGCACCCCTTTTAAGTCTTATTAGCCGCACATAAAACACAGTCCATTACTTTTGTTTCATTTCGTTATTATTCAATTAATGTTCATATTGGCAATGCATTAGCTGCTTGTTAAAAAATATAATTCGTGTATGAACCACACTATACCTAGAAATTCAGATTTGTGGGTAATTGTTTATATAACACAAATTGTTCCAAGAATCCACATATACAGGCATTTATGGCTGTATGAAGAGTGTAATAAACATTAGCACCCTTCATTAAATGAGGTAAATTATGCAAATTCACGATAATGCTTATATTACTGGATTTCCTGATCCATAAAATCAAACTGTACTTTGTAATAATGGTATACTAATATAATATGAATGCATGGCGGCATCATAATTGCAACTGCCATATTGGAAACAAAATTTAATTAAATCTCTGAACTTTCAAAATCTTGTATACAAGTAAGGAGTAAGTATGTTCTTATAAGATTTTCGCAACATGCAGAATTGTATTTTTCGCCCACATTACTAATTTAATATACCCTATAGGTGTAAAATTGTTATGCAAAATCGCTGGAAATTTCAATTAAATAATGTACCAAGCGAAGTGTTAATATTCTAATAATCAGTGTATACATTTGCGGGAAATGCAATGCAGCTGTCATAAAGTATTGTTTGATGAATTAAATGTTCACCCAACACAATGTGGACCACAGCACTTCATATTCAGAAATTCAAATTACTGCGCGCGACATTCACGTCAAGCATTTATCTCTATACTTATTATTCGCATGCAAAATCGCCAGACACTGAACGGTATTCATTTGGAAGTAAATCTGTGTGCAGGAAGCACATTACTCAAAACATTTGAAAGTATCATCATGCAGTCATTTGTTACTGCACAATTACATTCGGATCTATATATGTAATATAGGAGACCAGATGAATCTGAAACGTTTAATCCTCATTTAATCTCCAGTCAGCACATGAAATGTTCTCTCATTTCCAAAGAGTTTTAGCCATTTTCCTCTATACAGCTAAATTAAAGACTCCCAAATAAGTGAAAAATTTAGTAACTTCATAAATAATACTGGGATTTAAATATAATTTACTTGAAAAGTTGACCCATATATCACATGAAAATGGCTCACAATTCTCTTGATATACCACACTAATACACCATGCATTGTAATAAATGTGTGGGATTATTTTACAGGAGCTACTTCAGACCAATATTTCAACAATACATTATTCTTGATCCAATACATTCCAAGTGTTATACCCATTGTTGTTGACTTTTAACACAAGATTATATACACAGATGGAAATCTGCATGTACTGCATATACATTATCCTCAAAAAATTATTAATGGTTCATTAACAGTTAACATAAATATACTCCCAAATCCGATTTAGGAGCTTTTTCATTTCAAATTGCGCAGGAGTAAGTAATACTTTCAACAATTACCTGGAAGGGAATGTATAATTGAAGGTCTCATTGGAGTATCGATTGGCTTTTCTGTATGTTAATTAAACTGTGCAGGCGAGCACGTCTTCCTATTTCCACATTACTGAGCAAGAAAAAGATAAACCAGCCAAGATCTTCAAATCAGTGTAATTTAATAGCAATTAAATCGATTATAGTGGAATAATGTATCGTAAAAGGAATGTAAATAATTTCATTGCAGGTTATTATAGATTTTCATTTGAGAATCACAAAATGAACTGCAAAGCTATAAAAAAGTTGTGCTGCACATTTCGTACAAGGTGGGCAGAAAGTCTATAGCATTTCCTTTCCTTAAAAAAGGACATCCGGCACGGTTTTGTAAGGTACCCTGAAACTTGAACTACGTGAAGAAAAGTCATGAAGAAAGTAAGTG
>JAQFZQ010003247.1:0-11239 GCA_034696005.1 Glomeris marginata | reverse complement strand
ACACCATATTCGGTGATACATTAAGGATGTAGATCCTACCGCACATCCTACCGCTGGCAAAACTGTTGTATTTTTTTTAAAAAAAAAGCTACTGTATTAAAAAATCTCACAATTTCAGTGAAATTTAAGAAAATTAGTGTGAGCTTATGATTAAATTCTGGTTGCAGTTGGTGTCGACAATTTTAACCTTGTCAGTTCACCTTTAATATAACAATAATAATGTACCAGGTTTACAGTTTATATACTCTTTATACTCCGATTTTTTCTCCAATGCCAAAACGTCAAAGTCACATAATAAAGTAATTTTCAATGTTTATAATTTGGAATTCTGACATTTTAGTTTGTATAATAGTACTGTCACAATATTGCATAAACAACAGCAAAATCAATTAACTTTTACATAATAATCCCACAAATTACAACACTGCATTTAAACTGGATTGTCATACATAGATATGGCCGATGTTTTACACAGAGTGAAAAAGATTAACAGGTATGGTAATAAATTGCGATTGGTTTGTAATTGGGTAGCTCTATGACTACTTTTGGATAGCAAGTAACATGGCAATGACGCCCTGAAAAAGCATGCAGTGACGTCACGCAACCTGACTGACCCACCTTATAGGCAAAAACAACAACAACCTACTATACTAGACAGCGTACAATAACAATAATAATAACAATAATAATAATAATAATAAAAGGAAAGAGAAAATCTCAAAATGATGTAAAGCTATAGTCCGTGCTATTATGGCTCTTGTGAATGAAAAGAGATTTAAGATGCGGAAAAAACGACCGCACCCGGACCATGAAGCACAGCAGTAAAAAACAATTGAACAATACAAATAAGGAAGAATGTACAAATTGCGTTACATTTTTTTAAAGCCAAATCCCATGCTGGAAACTCCTCTAAAATAACACCTATTACAACTGGTGTAACGTAATTAATAGACGGCCCCTCTAAAGATATTTCAATAGCATGGATAGTTTGTTCCAATATATGAAGTGGGGAAACCACCTGTAGCAAGTGGCATGCCATACGCACTGTCCCAGATGTAAATTTTGACAGCACGAGGACATATTTTAGGTTACATTTGCGAATTTTTATTACAAAAACGAATTAGTGAAAAAATTAGAAAAAAAGTGGACATAAGCAAATACATCTTGTCCATGCACAGGAAATTTTTCAGAGAAATCGGTTGCAAGAAATTTACCCTGTCAGTTCACCTTTAAGTTTTCATTGTTTTATTATTTCAAAGTTCTAAAGTACTTCTAAATAAAATCGCTCTCCATTTTCCAGTAAGATTTGCACTTGATTCAAGGTTTAAACTGTATAGAAGTATAATAATCACTGTAATAAATGCTGCCAAATTCCTAAAAATCTAATTTAGGATCATGTCTGAATAATAAATTACAATCCCAATGTTGATCCAGACCTGCCCAGTATAGATGAACTGTTGTTTCGGATATAAAGTGTACGTCTTAAAATACATGGAAAATTCAAGTAAGCTTTGCAACAGTGTTGACAGAGAAGAAGGAAGCAATGCAATAAGTTGCCATGAGAAGACAGATGTGGCTCTCGCCCAATTTTAATAAAACTTCCGCAGGGTGCGAGAAGTTTAAAAAGCACTATGCTTCCAAGTGTGAATAAAAAGTATTTGAACAACCTTCGACGGTCTTTTATAGCACCAAGTCTTAATTTAATAGCTATACAATGACGTGACTACTCCTTTAATATTACAGCTACATTAGCTATAATGGCACTGCTATTTGCAAACAATGACAAACAATATGCTTTTAAAACACTACCATCAACATTGTATATAATGTCTTGAATTAAATTAAAAATCCCATTTCATATCCTCTACCGCATTTGTGCTGCAATTTGTACAACTTTATAAGCAATGAATAAGCCTACTTATTCTGTATATTTATGCATTCATTCAAAAGCAAATTAATAATATAAGGTTTTAATACTTTTTGTTTCAAAAACTCCATGTTTCATTGCTATATCATCGATATTATGTGCATTTTTATAGGAAACTTCATGCTGAAATAGAATAATTAACATTTGAATGGAGCATTTTCCCCTGCATTTCCGTAATTCACTTTCCTATATAGAGGGTAAATCCTGAATGTTTCATTGAAATGCAGGCACCACATAGTATTTTCCCATTCATATTTCCGGCATATTACACAAACAAAACAAACATCATGTGCAACCACAAAGACGAATTGCTTTCGTTTGGCCCACTGAAAAACCTGGCGAAGGTGACCCAAATTCCCACATACAATAATCCAAACCTAGAAAATAACAGAGTGCAACCTTCATTTTACCCATGACCCACCTCACACATTTATATGAAATATCAAATCGTCAGTGTCAGTGCTTTTCCAACTATCTGCTTACACAACAATCATCTAAAAGGAAACCCCATACATCATCAGTTCCTGTCCTACATTTTGCTACTGAGAATTGTAGAGCTACTCTTTGCAATTTTATACGGTATGCAGCAAATAAACAATTGCAATAAAAGTGCATAACATAATTTTCTTCATTGTATATGTACATAGTATCTCGCTATGAATAGTAGTAGCATCTGGATGCTGTTTATTTTATACTAATTTAGAAAAAATTGGAATGGAAATAAAATTATGTTGTTATGTTATGTTATACACATGTAGTAGGTAGGCCTATATATAATGGAAATCTTTCAATTTTCTATGCATTTATTGAGCATTAATTTAAAAGCAATTTTATCCATTGGACAGTATAGTGAACAACTATGCAAGATTGTAAATAAACAAATATGGTCATTTTAATATTAATTTAATTACATATGAATAAAATGATATGGAACTATAATTATACAGTAAAATCTCAGTTTCTAATCTCAACCAAAAATATGCAAATCATCGCAGGAACTTGGTATAGTTAATTTTTTGCAAGGAATGAACACGAAATGTGTTTCAAGAATCACTACTTGCAAGTATCAAAGTACTAATTTGTTCCACTGACCGACACTTTAATCACGAACCACGCCTAGATGTGCAGGCAATTGGAACAAAAACTAGGGCCTTGTAAATTTCCAGACACTATATTACAACTTGATCTACTTAAAAAAGAACACACATTGCTCCCAAGGACAGCAACAATGTGCTATGGAGCATTTTACCTATATATAACACTTCTTTCTGTTCTGTTGCATATCCACGTGTTCAAAATTCTCGTCATTAAACGTTATTCAAGGCTATTGCGTGCAAGGCAAAGTTGACAACTATATATGATAACTGAACTTCGAAAGATTCAACTGTGCACTAGCTAACTGCCAAAACACCTAATCAAAATTATCCAAAACTAGTTCACCTCACCCTCAAGCTGCAACATAATAATTAAACGATGCAACTTGCCTTTGTCTATATAGCACAACACCGTTATTACGCTGGAACACATATACAATAATTGTTCACACCATTCATTAACCTGGAGGTTATACAAGTGCCCGGAAATCCTTGAAATGTGATGAGAAATTTAAATTCTAACCTAGTTGTCTTTTGAAACTGGATTATACGTGAATTCCTTGCTAAACAAGATAACTCCCAAATAATTAAGTAATGGTGAACATATTAATTAAGATATTATTCTCTTCAAAAGATAATTATTTTCATAATACCTAAAATATAATTGCTAGCAGGATATTGTGTGTACAATTTTAAGTTTTAATCTTGTAAATATTTACTAACAAGTTTTAATTACAGCAAATGATTTTTGAATTATTTTATTGTAAGGGAGAGTCCAGAAACTTTGTCATCATAATTTTGTCATATTAACACGCTATTAAAATGTGTATTTTAGGTGTATTTGATAGACTGCACTTGCAACAATCTGAATGTTTATGTGTTTGCTAACATGTTTATTGCAGAACGCATTTGGATGGACAATATGTACTGCTATGGTGACGAGAAAAACTTAACTCTTTGCCCGTTTGACGGATGGGGAAACCATGACTGCACAACCCAAGAAGCAGCTGGTGTGATTTGCGAGACTTCCCAGAGTGCAACAACCACCATAGCTCCGGAGATTGCCCCTGAATTCCCAACTGTAACCATCCCAGGCCCAGCAGCAGTGATGAGGGATGAACCCAGAGATGCCCCCAAACTCCGAATCAGGGTACACATTCAGTTCTTAATTTAGAGAATCATGGCTGCCCTTCTATACTATACATACAATAAAGAGAAACCTCCAATATCCAAAACCACTGCAAATATGACCTCAAACACGGGTATTATATTTTAGAAATTTCTTTTCAAACAGGAAGTCGTGTATTTTGAGCAATCTAAAAATGGTAGAGCACCATGATAATTAGCTAATAGCATGAAATTCACTTACTTTGTGCAGCACGCGATGACTGGTCCGATGCAAGTGAGGATAGTTGGAGGTCGTGTGCGTGAAGAAGGTCGTGTGGAGGTACGATTTGGTGATGGACCATGGGGCCTCATCTGCGGAGATGGTTGGGGCATCAGTGAAGCCATGGTCACGTGCCGCATGTTGGGTCTGGGATATGCCAATGCAGCCGTTCAGGTAACTGAAAAACAAATAAGAGATTCAATGTACATTAGAACCAAGTGTACATTTCTAATTTTGTTTTAAAATTCAGACATCGTTTTTCGGTGGCGGCCATCTTCCAATGGTACTCAGCGGAGTTGGTTGCAATGGAAATGAAAAAAGCATCGCCGATTGCAATCATGACCGAATGGGATTAGTTTATTGTCCTGGAAGGTCAGAAAACATCGCTGGAATAGTCTGCACAGAAGGTAAGAATCTGTATGTAATTCAATTGTGTTTATTAGTATCGAGTTCTTTGTTTGATGGGAGCAAAATGGCCGCCATGCTATGCAGTGAAGCAAAGTGAAGTGTATTTCAAATTCAAAGTTCAATCTTATTCATATTCATGCAAGCTTTGGAGCAACAAAACCAGCAATTTAATAATCTTGTATCCCGATTTGAATAATTATAATAAATATGTATTTAGGATGATCAAAATGTAGGAGAAATTTGTCAATCCTAAAAAAGAAAGTGCTATAAGTTCTAAACAGTGACATGTCAAAATGATTGGATGAAATTCAGGCTAAATTTGATATGAAAATGATGATTACATTTTAACTGTTGGGCATGGCCATCGCTACATAATAAAGAAATATGCATATTTATCTGATTAAAAATAACTGTCATAATGTTTTTGAATGGGAAAAAATGAAATACGGTAATAATTGTGGTGCCACATTCAATTACAGAGAAGTTGGCCTTCAGATCAGGAATTAAACATCCAATTAAAGACAATGGATTAACAGACCATTCTAAAATGATGTCAAGAAATTGAATATTTTGAATTGAATATATCCATAGTAGCTTTAATTTAAGAAATATGGAACCTAAAAAAGGGTTTAATTTTCATTCAATGCTTATGGATATGTCATGCTCAAGTAATTCAGTCAGCTTATTTACTTAAAATAGCATTGAACGAGGAATGCCAACATTATCTAGGTATAAACAATTAGATTTAGCAGCAGCGATTTTAACGCATGAGCAAAACAATAAAAAAATAATGTCTTGCTGGAATTTGATATTAAAATAACATAAGATGGAGTTGATATTCGAGCTGAATTTGTTCCTGCATCAATGGATGTGACCATGGTTAACAAATTAATTCGAGGAATGAAAGGAAAACTTCATACCTTATATGCACAGAGTCCTTGTTTATACTACTTTTAAACTAATTTATTCAAATTGTTAAATGCAGCTAATCTTTTGGTGTGATATGAAAACAATTTGTATAGTGCTGCTCAAGGCAAAACATTGAGATAAAAATTAAGGAGGAGGTGGCTAAAATTCCCCAAAAACTTGCAACATAATTTATGAACTGTCCCATATAATATTTTTAATTTTAATTTTTTAAATTACAGCACTGCCTGATCTCGTACCTGATCATCGAGAAATCGAACGTTCGATTTATTTGGAGGACAGACAACTGTTTTTCCTTCAGTGTTCAATGGAAGAAAATTGTCTAGCCCGCAGCGCGTATCGCTACGATCAGTCACAGTACGGTAAGTTATAACTTCCACGTTATTTATAATATAACAAAGTTATGAAACTATCTTCCTAAATTCATATGATAGAATCTATTCACCACTACATTTTCGGTTTCAATGAATTTGTAGTTAGGAAAACTGCAAAAAAAGTTATCCGCAAACTTTCACAATACGCGATAACACTTCCGCGATGAAAGATGAAAACATATTTTTCCAGTTGAAACGTTCATTCCTCTTAGCAACAAAAATATTTGCGGTTTTATTTGGTAATGGAGAAAGATGATACTGTGTTGGTGCCTATTTACAAAATCTAAAATTAAACTCGCTCTACTTATTCATTCATATTAACGACTTCAGGGAAAAACGGTATATTCTCATTCTGACAGCTAAATTGGACATATCGTGTCAAATTCCTGGTTTGGGAAAAAGAACAGCTGCAGCAGCTGAGAAAAGTGCATATTCTTGTGACAAAAATGAAAGCTGGGAGAGGTTAGGCGTTGAAACCTTGACAGTTATTTTCTGCATCAGGTGCTGTTTTCGGTCGCCAACATCAATTCGTGGTCTTATTTCGCGCACATCGGCCATTCAACTGCAATCTTCTGTACATTGCTCCTAATTTAATTTTTAACTTTATCATTTATATAGGTTGCAACATTTTGCGTCTTATTTTCGGATATCTCGTGACATATCTCACGCGCAATAGGGCTGAAATGCAAATGTTGCCCAATTATTAATTCAGTCTTGTGTAAACAGTAGTTATGTACAGGGTGGAATATATAAAACGGTTCAATTACCAGCTTTCATCTGATTATGAATATGAGGAAATGTGTTCATGCAGCATATCACAGCGATTCCATGCCATTTTCATTTTCCATTGCGGGTTTTGAATTTTTCTCTGGAGAACCAACAAAGATACGGAGTTAGTTGCAATTTGAAAGTTGTAGAGGATCAGATGTTGGAGAAACATAAATATTTTGGGAATTGTGTGAAAATTATCCGCTTTCCAAAGGAAGTTTTCTTTGTACGCAGTTGGAGCTTTGCAGGGAAGTACAATTCTGGAACAGCCTACCCAAACGGTTGCTACACTGCAATGCTCTCAAAATGCAATGAATCACTTCTACCAAGAGTGCTTCTACTGGGAGGTGCACACTTGGTACAAATATTCAAAAATATTTATTTCCTTATGAAGTAATTGATGCTCTACAACTTTCAAATTGCTAACTACCCAGCATATTGTAAACAGATTTACATTTTGGAATTTTTCTACATCATGTGTTGAATTGCTCAACTAATTTAACGAAACAATTACAGGGGGTGTAGACAATTTTTACACAAAAATGTATGTCGACAAAACATTTTCACACCATGATTGTTACAGTGGTCAAAAAAATATTAATTTTAGATCGCTTTCTACGATAGCACTTCCAATTTTAAAAATACCTTTTTCTGTTAATTCGCTCGACTAACTTAGCATAATAAGAGTAGCCCTGTATATATTGTTCAGCAAAATTAAAATCCCATTTTAGAGATGCATGTAAAAATTGATAAATTAGAAATTGTGGGTTAACTTGTTATTAGTAGGCCTACTTTAAAAAATAACGAAGGGCATGCATTTATGACCATGGGAAACAATAGTCATGCAGCAATTAAACATAGTGCATGTTATTTAGATAGATTTTTGCAAACATTGGCAACTTGCATATGCCCCTAAAAGCAGTTGCTTCCTGTGCATGTTGCTGCTGCTATTTTTATTCAGTTAATTTGATTGGAAAAAATGTCATGCCTGACTAGAAAGTGACATAGGTAGATAGTGAACCACCCAGTTAACATTGCCTACCGATGCACGTACACCAACTGGACTAGTTTGCAAAACAAGGAAATGCATCTATACCAATATACTGGCAACAAATAATTTCGCACACACAAAAGGCAAACTTCCAAAAACGTCCGCCATTACCATCAATTTCAAACCAAGTTCAAACGTAGGCGAAAAGACTAAAGGCTAACCGGACATGACATTTCAAAACTATTTTGGTCATAGTATCCTCTTCCTATCCCATAAATGTAACAACTTTTCCCATATTCGGGTGATCCTATTTATTAGAATAATTAGGGAGCATCAATAAATGATGCAGAACTATTACCTTTGTTGCTTCCTGCCTCATTATAACAGGATAATAATGTTTATCTTATATAACCTAAGATAGAAAAAATAACTAGTTACTTAACTCTGCAGAATAATTTAATATAAATACAAAGCAATTTCTGCTTCAACAATTGGACTTTTTATGGTGCAAGAGAATCAGGCCATGCGCTTGGTCATGTCTTCAAAAGAATTTAAGTTGCAAAATGTGCCAAATTTTTCATTTTGTTTAGTCGGCAATAAGTGGCCATCAAAGATTTGGGAATAATGGAGCTGATTCTATGCAAATAATGCATTTCCTTCTCTCTCAATCGATACAACATTCATTTTTATTTTAATAAATTTTTATCGATTCAGCTGGTTTCAAAGAGTTTACAAAAAGTATTGCATAACACGTTGATTGTTCGCAATGTTTCCTATACGATATGCAGCCAGATATTGCACAGGAAAAAATGTCATGCAAGTTTTGTAATGATATCAAAATATCTGCACAAAAATTTAATTTGGTCAATTAAAATCAACAAGGTTATGTTTTATATTTGTCTCTAGTGCAGACATGATACTTTTACACCGATTGCAATTTGGAAAACTGTTATATTAATTTCATATTTGCATATGAATTAAAGTAAAATTCTGGGAAAATAGCAAATATTGCAGCTAATTATTAATTGGATTAATTATGTAAATTTAATGTTACCATTATATTTTCCAACCAACCAAAAAAACCTGCAGAATTTTGTGAAAGCTCCAATTATAGTGCTTCAATCACGGTACTTATTTGAATAAAGTATGCAGATTTCTGTCATATTTTTCAATGCTTTTAGAGGTAATTGCAGCAAAGCTAATAGCATAGGTTATTTGTTTTCTATAGATGCTCTCAAATTATGCAAATAATATTCGAAATTACACTCACATTACTAGCAATTGGCTTTCAGTGGGCTATTACTGTAATCTCTACCATATTTATATTCATAGCCTTGCTGGAAAATTGACATGAACCCTGGAGCGATTTTCATTTTAGTTCTTTTAGTTTTGGGAGCTTATATAGAATGAGGAAATCTAAAAAAAGCGCGTCAAAGAGCAATAAAACCATAAACTTATTGAAATCTTGTTAATAAACGCAATGTTTATGAATGAATGATTTGGAGCAATGCAGCATTTATGACTACAAGTCCTAAAATGGCTGTTCTAACCCTGCGGTGAAATTAAGACAGCTTGACCGGCTCTCAATTTCTGATTTCCGGGATTGTCAGATTGATCAATAGTTGGGCGTTATCGATCCTCTACAGCTTTTCAATCACTTTCAAATGTCAGCTTTACAACAAATAATTATGAATTTTTGTTAAACAGGATGGCAGCTGGAGGTTAGACGACTTTTGCGATTCACTGCCAGCATCGCCAATATTGGGACCAGTGACTTTAGGCCATTCATTCCCAAGCACCTATGGCAATGGCACATGTGCCACATGTAAGTCAACTGTTTTATTATACAATTTCACATCTATATAATATATTATACTCTTGATATATTAAAAGAAAAATCTAAAAAAGTTTTATGCTTCATATTTGTAATATACTAGTTCCTCTAGCTTCGCAGCAAATTGTAGTTAAAGTTTACACTAATTTAATTGAAAATAGTAGTTTTT
This sequence comes from Glomeris marginata, assembly GCA_034696005.1. Classification (NCBI taxonomy): domain Eukaryota; kingdom Metazoa; phylum Arthropoda; class Diplopoda; order Glomerida; family Glomeridae; genus Glomeris; species Glomeris marginata. The sequence goes on along the minus strand of JAQFZQ010003247.1, from coordinate 1,360 downwards.
TTAAAGGTGAACTGACAAGGTTTTGCATGCTACCCTTTTGATATCACAATAAAATGTAGTTAATATCACTAATGTCATTGGTGAAATCCGTATCTAAATATATGTAGTGAAAAGAAAGTTATGATCTAAAGGAGTTTCATTGTTTTTGAATTATCTGAGCATGCGCAGTGAGGTGCGTATGAGGCACCTGCTGCACCATAACTTGCGTATAAGCGAGCAGCCACGTTGTTTGGTCCACAGCAAGCACGTAATGAAGCTACTGGCAAGTTTGGCACGCCATACACCATATTGGGCGATACATTAAGGATGTAGATCCTGACGCTGGCAAAAATGTTTTTTTTTTTTTTTTTTTTTTTGTAAAAAAGCTACTGCATTAAAAAATCTCACAATTTCAGCGAAATTTAAGAAAATTAGTGTGAGTTTATGATTGAATTCTGGTTGCAATTGGTATCGAAAATTTGAACCTTGTCAGTTCACCTTTAAGTCAAATCATGGTTCAATAACCATACAGTGAAATTAAGGAATATTGAATGTAAGAGAAATTAAAGTTAGTTGACTAATTAATGAAATGTATTGTAGAAGGACCGTTTAAATGGTTGATTATAAAGGAAAATTGAGTGTAGGGAATTTTAACATTGGAGAGCAGCATAAACATAATTATTTTCCAATATATAGAATTCTAAAGTTAGGATAATTATTTTAATAATACCAAGTATGTAAGTCTAGTAGGAAAATGTATAGCAACATTTGGCAACACTAAAATTTAGAATGATTGCCTAACGGTAATTAATTAACTGCGCAGCAATGTTAAAATAGTTAATTAGGTATTAATTTGATTATTATATATACTGGTTTGCCAATAGAGCAATTGCATGAACCAGCTAATAAATAACTGGCAATAAAAACTCGAAAAGAAACAATCCAGTTTTAAATAATATTCAAAACGATATTATTTCCAATGACAAACTGCGCAGAAAAATATGTTGGATTGTTATACATGCAGAACTTGTTTATTAATGAACCAGTGTTGAAATAGATTTTGAGTTGAATGTAAACTAGCCGTTTCTGATTAGCTGAAGGCCGATACAATAAAATATTTATATTTACATGTTGACAGTAATGGTGTGTACCACATGGAAAATTTGCTGTGCAGTTAAAATATGCATAGAAAGTTGTATATATAGTCAATAATTATGAACTTAATTAAATATAATGAAGAACATTGAAATTTCGCAACTCAAACTAGTTATGTATCACTGTAAGGATTCAAAGCATTCAAGTATTATGTACAGTAGTGCCACAGAGAGAAGCAATTCCAAGGGCGGCGTTAATGGGGCTGAAGGGCAAGGACTCGGCTACT
>JAQFZQ010003246.1:0-11245 GCA_034696005.1 Glomeris marginata | reverse complement strand
TTGCTTTCTTCATGACTTTTCTTCATGTAGTTTAAGTTTCAAGGTACCTTACAAAACCTCTTCAGATCACCTTTAAACCCGTTTCCAATTGTCAACCGTACAACCGTGCACCCCTTCAAAACATCAAATACGCACCACCCTAGCTCAATCTTTCTTTGAAAGGACAGTATATTTCAAAAAATTCTCAGTTTGATATTATACTGGTTTTATTATCACATCTCACTTATTGTTATTAATAAAACCCATATAACTATATTTAAGAAAAATAAGCATTATGAGTATAGATGTAATATTTTCATTCCGGTCATATTTTTTACAAATGCCAATGGTTACTTCGAGACGTATGAAATTATAGTTTCTATACTTAAATTTGTACAACATACAGCTTTCCTATAAAATTCAGCAAAATGAAATATTCCATGGTCAAAATAATGTTGACCCTTTTTCTACGGTACCTATATATCTTTTGCTAAGCCAGCAATTTCATATTAGCTTTTTCAATATAAATTGCAAATGCGCTGCAGCACATTTCCTTCTAAAAATTACCATCTAAATATTTTGACTTCACTGGACAAGGACGCAACGTATATCATGTCAGCATTTTATACAACATTATCGACCATTGTCAAATCTTTGCTATGCTGCAGCGAATTTTCTGGGAGACACCAGCTGTTGCTCAGTATTCTTTATATTTGACTTCTTTGTACATTTTTCTAAAGTCTATAGTGATTCCTGGCTAAACCTTAGACTAAATGGGCGGAGCATGCGCCTCAATGCAGCCAATGGCATTGAGTAGTAGGCCTATATAATATCATTTTCTGTAATTACTGGGAGTTTTATTGTGCAAAGCCAAACGGTTTTTAATACTTCTACACATTACGATTGATCAAGGATTGATGTTTACAAATCATTGGTAAAACAATAGGTAAGCCTTAATTCGGTATGTATCGATCAGCTCCCCTGAAGCTCCGCCCTTGCTCCATCTATTTAGTCTAAGGTTTGGCCGGGAATCACTATAGTGATAATATTTTTCTGCATGTTCCTGTATGAATTACTTTATTATTGAAATGTCACAATTCATAGTTTAATAAAATATCGAAAGTCATGCGTTGAAATATGTATTCTAAAATTACAATGCTTTTAAATATTTGTCCTAGCAAAGTGTAAGAGAACCTATAGCGACCTTCAATTGGGGTGGAGTTAGGAGTTAAATGCAGTGAGTGTGGAATTTGAAATACTGAAATCAAGTCAATTAAGTTAAATTTGTTTTTGTAGGAAAATATGGCTCCCTTGGTGCAGGGCGTGAAAGTTGTTAGATCACGTCGAATTGTGTATAAATTTGATAAATATCTCGAACAGATGATAATGCAAGTAATTTTTAAAAAAGTAATCATGAAGAGTGCGAGATCTAAATCAGCGATTGCTAGGATGTCAACATCCCCCTCCCCCAATGCAGGCAGGATTTAAGCCACAAATCTGAATGCATATATGGAAGTATTCTACATTAACATTCCAAAATAAGTCTTTTTCATTTCACGATATCGTGCAGCATTCATTCACAAGTTAGTAGTATGTATCTACAAAATGTGTGATTCATCAATTTTCAGAGGCAAAAATCAATGACATTGTAAATGTGGTATTGTCTCAAATGTCGACCAATCAATTGCGGATAGTGTGGCTCGGCTCATTGACCAATGTGATTCAAACATGATAGCATTACAAATTGGTATTGCAGTATATGTTGACACCTGCACACGTTGTGTATATGGAGCACATATGATGTTCATCTTTCCAAATTTATATGTGTATCAGGTTCTGGCGATAGCGAATTCTCCTTTGGAATGCACTCTTTTCCATTTGATCAATGTAATGAACCCCTCCAATTGGTCCATTGTGCTAGAATATTGCTGGAGTCAGTGGTGTAAAATCATCTGGATCTTCAAAAACATAAGTCAGGGGCCTAGCATTGATTGTTGCCTCTACCTCACATAGTACTGTAAACAATTCTTCAGTGTAAAATGGAATTGCCCAGCATTCGTCGAAGCAACCTTTTCACCATCCTGATCAATCTCTTCCAGCAGGGTGTTCCAGAAGGATTAAGTTTCCGTCGAATATGGTCCAGGTCATAATCTGTTCTGATTCACTTCCAGTCGAAGGCTCTCATGACATTATCCATCCCAATGAAATTTGTTCCATTAACTAAATAAATGACTGCTGACCTACCCCTCCTAGTGATAATTAGCATCTAAGCATCTGAAGGAAACCCTCAAGGATGGGAGTCTGCTCAAGATGTACAGCTCGGTGTACCATGCAAGTAAAGAGTGTGGTCCACAACTTGCTGTTGTCCTTCAAGTATAACAGGCCAGTCATGTCCACTCCTATAAATTTGAATAACTCTGACCCGGTCTACAGGCAAAGGGATGGGCATCGTCCTCAAAGCATTGCTATCATACTTTTTACACCTCTGACCTCCCTCAAGCACACGTCGTATTGCCTTTCTACTTATGAGAACCCAAACATTTCCCTCAATTTAGTCATGAGGACTTGGGCTCCTGCATGGCAAAACCTTTGATATTAAACAGTTTACCAGTGGAGGTTTAGACGGGAATAGCCTTGGGTAATTGAAACTGTAAGAATCATTCCTCCTTACCACTTTAGTCTCCACTCGAATGGTGCCTATTTGATCATGAAACATGCTTATTTTATAACAGTCCCCTTTTTCCAGTGAAAGCCTCTTTTTGGACTATACGGATTAAGTTTATCTCACTCAGTCCTCTCTATTTCCCCAATACCCTGTTCACTCACCTGCAGTGAGTGGGCTTTCGTTCTTTTGATTCTGGCGTCATCTTTTAGCTAGGCAACCAGGCATACCATCTGTGTGTAGGAGAACCTACGCATGTACCATGGGGCCTCTTTCTGAGCAGTCACTAGAATAGGAGAAGTCTTTCATCTTTCACTGACTACTTCAGGCTCATTGGTCTCCATATGAGAAACTGGCCATTCCTGTAATCTCTGCATAGGCATTTGGGGCCCTTCACACCATCTCTAGTCGAGCAGCTGTTGAGGGCTGCAACCCTAGGATGGAATGTCAGCTGGGTTATCGACTCCATGGACATGTCTCCACTGGGCAACTGTGGTATAAAGCTTGCGAATTTCCTTCACACTGTTGGCCACAAAGACCTCCCAATTGTTGTCTTATCCAAGCAAGGGCTGTTGTTGAGTCACTCCAATACCACTTTGGTATGTTGCCAAGGCCCAATGCTGTTTCGAATGAACTTGTGAGCTGACTCCCAATACTACAGACTAACAACTCTAGATGGGGGTATGGTCACCTTCTTGAGGGAGCAATGTGCAACCTAGCTTGCAGGAACTGCATTGGTACTCCCAAAGTGATGGGTAGAGCAGCACAAATACACAGCAGAAGCATAGGTTGATTTACTGGTGTTACAGGACATATGAAGGCTCCAGGTCTCCCGAGGTGACTGCCCACCTGTCATCCAGCATGGAATCTTAATTTCTTTCAAGTCCTCAAGCTCGTTAACCCATTTAACTAATCAGTACCTCCACATTAGCCAAGCAGCTAAGGGTATCTATCACCTCACCTTGTTGTGGCTCTTTGGGTTGGTTTGTTTTACTTTCTGACTGCAAATCTCTTAGCACAGTATATTGTATAGTGCTTGTCGCAAACCAAGCATTTGAGATGGGCTCTGCACTTCTTACAGAGGCTGGCACTAGAGTCCGGCCAAAGGTCACGATTTTAATGGGGAAGGATACCCCTCTGCCCATAGGGAAACTGGCTCTAACAATGCTCTATCCCATGTCCTTCCCTATTAAAATCACCACCCCTGGCCAGACTCTACTGGAAGCCTCTGTAGCACTATGTCCCCGTTTAAAACAAGCCAGCTTTTACCTTTTTCTTTCTGTCTTCTATGTTGCGAGATCTTGCCTTGGCACAGATTGGACTCTCCTGACCACCATTGCAAAACACATGTTGGATTTTTGGCTTCACGTGCAGTTGTAGGGATTTTGTTTTCTGAATTCACATCTGCGGACTCACCTTTTGCAAAGGTCACCCCAAGTCCAAATCCTTTTTACGTTCACCTCACGGCAAAGGAACTCCACCAGTCTAGACAACTTGCGCTTTTGCTAGCTTCTGTGTGATCTCTTACCAACAAGGGACTTCACTGCCAGGCTCACAGTGTTTTGTCTGGCAAGCTAAACTCAAAAGCAGCCATAGTTGACAGGCAAACCGTCTGCCAACTATGGCTGATTTTGAAACGTGTATATTATTGCACGACAAAAAATAGTCCCTTTTCTGGAATCTTTGCCAGAAAGATTCCAGAATGGCTCTTGCATGGAACAAGGAGTGTAGAGATACATCTACAAGTAACAAGGCTTCCCTATCCCTTAACATCTGCCAACTATGACTGATTTTGACTATAGACTACCAGTGGGTACAGCATACAAGCAAACTTCTCACTTGTCATCCCCAGACTCTAAGGCCTGTAACTGTGTCTTCAACATATACATCTTTGACACACTTTGAATATTCCCTTTGGCCATTACACTTCATAAAAACTTTAATTAAGTAGTAACTCGTAGACATATACTTCGACCAGCAAGTCTTCTGTCAAATGTTTGCTTTAGGGTTTTGATTGCATTGCTGTGTAGTTCTCAGTGGATAGTCTGTAGCTGCCCACAACTTTTTGTGCTCTGGAACCTTGGACCATGGATTGCACCAAGTACTGATATGTGTCAGCCACAGCTATGTATGTCTATATCTTCATGAATCTTTTGCAATTGCGCCCAGAAACCAAGCCAATCCTTGACATCACCAGAGAATTTTTTCTTCAACTGGATCTTGGCAATTTTACTTGACTGCTGTGCATTCTACTATTCGAGACATGGCTGTGCTCACTGGCAATTGTCCTTTTTCAGTAGCACCTCCTTTTTCCAAAATGGAGGCCTTAGTTGGGATAAAGCTGCAATCTGATTGGCAGAAAATAGGTTTCTACACTTCGTCCCAACTAAGGACGCCATTTTTAAACGTTTTTTTTCGGCCAATAGCAGCTTACTGAAAAAGGTCAATTACACTAGTACTCGGGTACTTATCAGCAATTTGAGTTTACAGTACCTTGTAAAAAGACACTTTGATGGCACGATTATTTTTTCATAGTCCATGACCGTTTGGAATTCTTTGTCTTGTTCTTCCTCAATTGTGTTTCCTTTTACATACAAGTATGTCCACAACACGAAGGTGGCGGACATACTTGCTAACCGTGCAAAATGTTGTGTTGTTAGCTTGTAATGACTTAGACACTATCTGACAGCCAAATTTAAGTTACATGTACGTAAGATGCTGGTTTTCGCCCCTTCGTACATAATCAACATTTGTCTGAAATAATTCTTTGTCTCCATGTTTAATATTTTAACCCCTTCAGTCACTGTGTTCAGATTTTGGACACAAATTTAACATGGCACTCCTATTTTATAACATGGGAAAATATTTTTTTTTTACTTTTTTATTCATGTTCTAATAACATTGGGAAATGTTTCCGGCAAATGATTTTATTCTGTAAATGAATATTAATTCGTGACTGAAGGGGTTAAACATGAAATAAGGTGGTATTGCACTAATTGTATTATGGAGGTAAGAATATAGGCTCACATGGCGTGTGTGTGAATAAGCATATTAACGTTAACTTCAAATACAGTCAAACTTTGATAACTCAAACTTCCATAACTCAAAGTTTTGATAACCTAAAGGTTTTTTCGTATCCTTTTGTAAACTACGTATTCACAATCAAGTTTGGAATTAAGTTGTATTGAGGGGCCAAATTAGCTACTAGCGTTTTTGCTTCTTGAAAAGCCTTATGTAACTACGTATCTATATAATAACATGCCTGTTGACAGATATCGTTTTCGTGCACCGACTTCCTAAATTAAGTCTTGTAACGTACCAAATTATCAAGTGATGTTGCAATGAAATCGATATATTGATTCATAGTGAATGGGCGAATTTGATCCCTAAGGTTATGCGCTATTGTAACTAGGATAAGCCCCAAGCGGGCCATTTGTGAACTTCATTACAGTGGGAACGTCTCATTTGGGACTGTTGACGTCAACATGCTATCACATGACTGAATCATATGCGCGTATAAGTTTGAAAGATCTATGAATTTACAAATGGTAGTGTAAACTTTGTGACACTAAATTGTAATAATTGTGCAATGCAAGAATGGTAGAAACTCCGAAGTAAAATACATTCATGTAGCTATATTTGCAATAACACAACAGTAAACATGCACAGCCTTAGTCGTAAACGCACCGCTCTGAAGATCAACTTTTGTGTCATCTACTATAGTGCTGCTTTCTGGACATAACTATAGTGCTGCCTTTCCTAGCATAATTGCTTCCAATTCTGTCTTTACCAACAAGGTATTTAAGTGTCCGTGAACACTCACACATGCGAGGCCGGGTTCGGGCTGGGATCCAATCATGCCAATTTTTCATATACCAAAAATGGTCAGTTTCTTGCAACAACAGGAGAATTTTAATGGCTAACTACACTTCGGAGACAGTATGGACACATTTATTACAGCGTGGAGGCATGTTACAGGGATTCAGATTAGGATGCGCTTCTCTGACGTGCATGAAATCAAGAAAGATGTTCTATGAAGGACATTCTTGCACCGATCATATTTCTCGTCTTCTCATAAGCAATGCAAAATCAAAAAATCGGCATTGTTTGGCTGGACTTGAACCTTCGAGAAAGCTCTTGAAAAGGTGAATTACTTTGCGTGTTCACCACCACCCTTGAATGGTCTGGAAGGTTACAGAAAACATAAATAAACGAGGCTATAAAAGCTGACTGTGGCCACTTTCTCATGCATGGTCCGTTATCGGATCCATTACAAACGAAGGGATTTATTGCTAACCTTGGTCTATTTCTGTCCTCGAAGGAAAGGTATCATTGATTCAAAATGGTTTTGTATGGTCATGGGACTCATGTGTACAACTTATCGATTTGGCCCACATGTGGCCGATATCATTTCTGAAGATATATTACATCAGAGTTGCCTTCATCTCATACTTCCATTTGTGTCTGCTTTCCTGGATTTGATAGAAGGTTATGAAAATGTTGATATTATTTGACATTCATACACTAACTTCCAATGAAGTTAGACCAGAATGAAATTTGAGCAGGCAGAGATCATTTCTTATTTATTAATACAACAATAAATCGGTTTACATGAATATTTCATTGCTAATATGAAGGACCCATCTTGGGTTCACCTTTGACAGCAAACATGAGCAGCATCTAGCAAACAGAAAGAAAATTACAAATTTGTGATCTACGTCACAGAACTGGAACTGAAAATGGCTTCAGTGTAGAAGGCACAATGTGTTCTACACTGTAAGAAATGAAGGTATGGATGAGGTGCAAGTACGTTCTTTAAAAGGGATATGCACCCCAGTTGGCACCTCAGTTGCACCCTTAAGGGTGCAAAATTGTCCATTTTGTCCATATTTTTCTTAGAGTGTATGATATCACAAGACGAAATAACCATGTTTGCAGATGGGAGGCCATACTTCCGGTTCTTTTAAACGTTTGTTGGTTTCCGTAATTTTTTAACCTCCCTTTTGCTTCCTGCTTTTCTAACTACTCCAGAAATCAACCATTTGTTTTAGGCAATGATAAAGAGCAAATTGCATGGTGGAGAGTATTTGGAAGAAAAATGGAAGAGCGAGATGAGTGTGCCAGGTTGAGACTTGAGGAAGGATGAAAAAGAAAAGGACTTGAGGTCGAGAACTAGGAGGAGAGAACTAAGGAAGGATAGGGTTATCAGAAATGATTCTGTATTCAGGCGTTCATTAGACTTTTGACCTCTTAACACTTCAAAGTGCTTTTATCAGCCCACTGATCTGTGCCATGATAATGACTAGGTATAGTTAACAGAAACATGTTGGCCAAGTGAAAGTTTATTTTTCACATCTATTTCGATTTTCTTATCTATCTCGTACTACTCAAATTATGCAACACACTTATAGGATTTTGTAAGGTATCCTGAAATTTGCTACACAAAGTAAAAACGTAAATGAAGTAAGTCAAAAGCTTCTAATATTTCAATGATATTAAGCTCCTCATAAACTAAATGAATTTGCTGGTTGGTTATAAAATACCTTTTGGTACCTTATTAATTTTATACTACATGATGGTTGTGTGTCGCTGAGTCACGCATGCCTAGGAAATTGCTTACATTGCTCCTGCATGGTGTGAATATTTTTGTGTAAATGAATATTTTATCGATGCTATACGGTTGTTAATTTGCAAAACGACGTTTTATTGCAATTAAGCATTCAATTTACTGGATCCTCCCTTTCTGAAAGAAATGTGTAACTTATCAGCTACTGATTTTCTTACTTGCGGTAGGTTGGGCGCTACAGAGGTTGTATGGATTACCTGCAGTATCGTTCGCGAAATTTCAAATTGCATGCATGTGTATATAGACAAAGCAATGTAATATTGAACTGTTGGTTGGAGTTAGAAACGCATTGTGGGTGCGGCTGTGATTCCCTCAGGTCCGGAACAAATGAATGGGGATTTCGATGTGAATAACAGCCACATTCATCCTCGTCGTGGGCAAGGCGTAAAATGTTCTATTTATCGACCTGCAAATCGATTAATCGATCGCCACTATCCAAGGTGCCATCTAAATAACTGTCGGCTTTTTTCTCAAAATCCTTTAAATGCAGCGATGAAACTTAAGTTCAGTTCGAGACTAGTGTATTAACATCTGACCCGAAATCGTCATACTATACCGCGTCTCAGTCCAAGGTAGCTGAAACTAGCCACAATGCATGCTCAGCTGAAAGAGTAGTGCCATGCATTCGCGTTTCGCAAAATACTGAAAGCTGTTCAAAAAGTTTGTTTTATGTTTGGCACTTTAAATCGGTAATAAAAGTATGTTTATTGTGCTCAGAACAAATAGAAGCGCTGGGGCAATTTCAGCTACCTTGGACTGAGACGCAGTATTGCTGCATGATCTCAAGTTATACAGCATCGCCAAAAACAATTGACAGAAAACATTGTACTATATCAAGAGTGGATGAAGGCTAGAGAGTGTGCAACACGTGATGCCGTTTGTTGGAACCTCAGCGCGCTTGTAGTGCTCCACCTAGGTTCAGTGGCTATTCATATAGAAGTCACTGCAATGAGCGTTGTGCTGCTGCTGCTGGGATATCTGCTGTTATTCATTTAGTTTAAGAAATGTGCTTCCAGGAAAAATGTATTGAATTGCAGGAGGACATCCTGTAACAGTTAGCATCATGGCATTTCATTTTTAATAACATTTGCATATCGTAAACAATGTTCAAAAATGGGTCAACATTTATCTTATGAAGTAAGTTTGCAACGTTAGTTTTGGGAATTTCAAAATACATTTTGGTTTAAAATAACTTGCATTGCAGTAGGTTCAACCTTATTGAGCATTACTTTACGGCAGATTATTTTGGAAAATTATATACAAATGTTTGTTGATTGTGTTGGCTTCACCAAGGTTTCACAATTGTTTTGGCTTGGAAATTTTTAGATTTATATAAACTTCAACCATAGGTTCAGGCTGAACACATGGTTGACCTTTTTTTTTTCCTTACTGAAAATACTTATGTTTTTTATCCCTTGGGGACAACTCAAACCAATAAAACCATTGGAAATTGCAGCTAATTGCCATAGAATCCATGCTAGGACCAGGTGTACTAAACCCATTATGGCGATGGAGGGCGTGCCAAATCGAATTTTGTCATTGGAGTGCTTCGAAAATGCATGACGTCATTTCGAAAGCGTCTCATGGGCTCCGTAATAGCGATCGGAACTATTGATACAGTATAGAACTGCTTGATCGTACGTACGCCTCCACAACTAGGTACCCACGCAAAGGGAATTCCATAGATTTGGAAGGAACGTTATTAGTGCAAACATTTTTAAATAAAGCATGTATGTACCACTTATGTTCTTCTATAGCGTCCTCCAGTGTATAGAAATAAGTTTAGTGCAAAGGAGTGGGAGTGTTGCCAATATACTTTTCGTAATATATACAGGGTGTGTGGTAAGTCTGGTCTTTTTGCTGATATCTCAAAAATTAAGTGAATGTTGGCAAATTTAATGACATTTCCATTTGTAGTATCACGGGGGACATCCATTGGTGACAATATTTTAGATCTTGTAACATTCCGTCAAGGTAGTTCCAAATTTATCTGCGCCACAGTTCACCACAATTCACATTTATTTGGCATAATGAGAGGTTTAACGCGGCTCCATACAGCCGCCCTTGAGAAACAGCTTCCCTGCAACATACAACTGCGAAAATGGGAAAAATGCTGGTATAAACTGGTATAAACTGTATACAGTTGTAGAGGGGTATATAGGCAACCCACTGATAATTTTTTCTAATATCCCAACAAAACTAATGTCTAAAAAAATTATTGAAAAATACATCTAAAATCCGCGCCGGTAACATATTTTTCGTTAAATAAAGGACTAGACCATCACACATGGTGTCAAAAAATTCATCTTTAGTAGCTCCTCACCACATCATCTCTATATTCCAGATTAATGTCACTGTTTTTTTTTGCATTAATAGGTTTTAGTTTTTCCAATTTCTGATTAAAACAGTGACATTAAGCTGGAATATAGAGATGATGTGGTGTGGAGCTACTAAAGATGAACTTTTTGACACCATATGAGATAGTCTAGTCTGTTTTTTAACGAAAAATATGTTACCGGCGCCGATTTTGAATGTATTTTTTCAATAATTTTTTTAGACGTTAGTTTTGGTGGGATATTAGAAAACAAATTATCAGTGGATTGCCTATATACCCCTCTACAACTGTATACTTTTTGTTTTTCACATAATCCAATTCGTATTTTTTATACCAGCATTTTTCCTAATTTCGCGTTTGTATGCCGAAGTGAAGCCGTTCTTCAGGGGGCAGCTCTATGGAGCTGCCTTAAGGGACGACGACGCGCACGACCGGGTAGAGAGTCTTTTGGAGGTGATAAATCGCGTTTACGGAAACTTGCGATATTCATTTTGGAAAAACGAGGCACTATTTCGAAAAACTAACGCCAGTAGGTTGTTCAGGATGTCCTGGAGTACTTATGGTTGTATCGGTTTTTTGAAATACGTATTCGTTTTCAAATAGGACGAAAAATGGCACTCCAAATCGCGATTTTTGATACCGT
>JAQFZQ010003245.1:0-11261 GCA_034696005.1 Glomeris marginata | reverse complement strand
GTCTACGTCATAGCTCAGATTTCGTTACATTTCTAGGCCAATATTCGTCGTTTTACAAAACCTGAAGTGGCAAACAGCTTCTTTTTACTTCATCTTTCTGCTTATTGAAGAAAACTGGCAGGTCAAAAACCGTTTCAGTTCACCTTTAAGTAAACAGGTATTGACGGAAATTTTAGTAACTCATACAAAATAGTCTTTTGAGCAACCTATATATTCACATTCAAGCAATTTCCGGCAACCACAAATGGAACAATGGTAAAACTGAGTTATAGATCTTCATATTATAAAAGTTCATGCTGCATTGCATATTCATCATATTAATTTTGTATAATGGTATGAAACCCTTGAAGATCAATACGGCTGTTTTATTGTAAGCATGAGGTAGCTAGGGGGATTTTTGAAAGAAGCCCTTAAAATGTAACTTTTATCCTATTCCTGGTCAAGCAATGGAGTCACGTGATTTTTCGCATCGATAAATTTCGTCAATAATGAATGGAGTTTTGCGACCAGAGGACATCAATCGCCTCGGTGCATTGCAGAAACATCCATATAGGATAAAAACCTCCTACAAATAAAACTCTGCACATGCATATTTAAAATGCATTTTTTTTAGAATGTTTGCTCGGCATAAACTTATATTTTGTAGAAATAAAAAACTACAGCAACGTTTCAAAATTTTGTACATACAACGGTACTTCCAAGTTTCAAAGATTATACTTTGCATCTTTGCATTTACATCATGTACATGTTATTTAAAAATTAAACATGCAAAGTCAGAGACAACAGGCTCAGTCTTAAAAGGCATTCCAGCAATCTAATCTGTAATGCAAAAAAAGTATAATTTTAGCTGTACGATTTACAAAAAATTCATAATTTTAAGTATAATTAATTAATAATTGCATTATCACCGTATAAACATCTATCATGTTGCAGTAAAGAAATGAAACAGGCTTTTAATGTAAAAACATTTGCTATGGAAAATCAATTGCATATTTTACTTAATTAAGAAATTGCATTTTCTTACTGCTGTATAAATAATACAATAAATCTGAATTTTACTTTTTAATTTAAATTTGAGAAATGAAAGCATTTTTAAAGACAAATGCCTGATGGCTGGAGAGACAGGAATAAGGGTAAAAATACTCTTGGTACCTCGTATTATTGATGATATAATTCCAAAATTTGTGTATATCATCACATTGACATCATAACCATTTTATTTGCATTGTAGTATTTTGCCATACCTTCATTTTGACACATCATGGCTTTTGTAATAATGTTGCCCCTTAAAATGACATCAAAAAGTGACATCAATTACTAATACCCTTACTACAAGCCTCGATCTCCCCATTTATTCTATGTATATTGCAGTTACATGGTGACAACCATATACAGGGTGAGCACAAAGCATTGTTGGGGTTTCATGAAGCAAATAAAAAATTAACTAAATTTTTCCGAACTCCTTAGAAATTGACAAGTTAAACAACTTCTCAGTGTTCAGACACAGTTCCCAGAATAGAGATTGTATGCGCACGAAGACATTATTGAGCTTATAGTATATCCTAGTGCACTAATTTACTCACTAAGGGCAATCAAAAACGTTTTGTGAACAACGAACAACTCATAAGAATGTACATACATAATAACACTGTTCTTTTAATAGGAGTTTAAACTCAAAATGGCATTCAAGTACTATTGCTGAGCTTCAGGATTCTCAATGGGCACTTACATTTTTTAAAACGGGGGACTGACAGCACTCAAACGGAATACAAATGCAGCTTTTTTCGCTCACAAAAATTTAGTAGGCCTTCTGAAACTGGACTATAGTGTAACATCTCAACTATGAAATCAAACGTACAGAAACATCACAACTGTTTACTTCTGTTCAATATTCTAACACATGATATCGATTATTGGCCACAGAAGGTATATTTGTTATGTCGTGAAATCACTGGAGTACTAAGAGTTGCTCATTTGATATGATAAAATGCAATCTATGTCGTATATTTCAGTATTGATTGATCTCAATGCAATGAATATAGAAGTTACTATGTGATTTCCTGTAGAAGAGTACTCAAGAGTCCAACTATTATAAATATGTAGTGCATATACTCCAATAATCTAGCATGAACTCATTTTTCTTGAATTTCTGAGCACATACACATTATTCAGTCTTTTATATCCCACTGAGATTGCATAGCCCAATAGGAGATGCAGTTTTGAATCTTGTCAACTCCAAAGTGTAGCAAACAATCTTCCAAATTAAATAATGGAAGTACCTACCTATGCACTATCTACATTGAATATTCTTGCTCTGAAAAAGTTAGCGATACCAAAATGTACACAATTCGTACTTTGAGTTTTGATGCATACAGTAGTCTCATAATAAATATTCAATTTGGAAAACCGAAAATCATAAAAGATATAGTTAAAATTGCGAGTTCAGTAATTTTTCACGTGAAACAAATAAAATATTTATCATTGTTGTCCTCTTCAAGAAACTATTCAAAGTGAATTGAATTCAATTGCTATGCCATTCTGATAGTAAACCCTGCAAATGAAATTATCCAGGTTGAGAGACAATGAAATAAACAAGAAAATGTGTTGGTGCATAATAACTAATGTATTTCCCTTTCCTTTAGAATCCTTTTTTTATAACACCAAACATATAATAATGTCTGAAACTTATTTCATAAACGCAGAATTTTATATCACATACAGTATAGCTGTCTAGCTTTATTTTATAACAGAAATAGTTGTGCTAAGTAATTTGTCTCTTTGTGCATGAAAGCTTATTTCTTGACTTTCAACAATAATTGCGATTGATTCTTTCCTTCACAATCTCCAGCATCCTAGCTCCCTGATATAATCACATCTTCATTTTCTGCTCACGTGATGTCAACTGTGAACATTTTATCGTCTATATAGCAATATTTGAGTGCAAATTACTCTACTTGGCAATTTCTGCTCTGTTGTAGATTCTGCGCATTCAATGCAATTATTATGAAAACTGCGTGCATTCGTTGCCATGTAATAATGGTGCTAAATTTTGTTCGCACACGCACACATAAGCTTCATATAAAAATTAGATCATAGGTTGCCTTGCCCACAGGGTGAATTAGGAAAGTGTTTCAAGCTGCGGGACGCGAAAGCCGAAAATGCATTGGGTGAGACCATTAAAGAAAAAAAGAACCAGTTCCTTTGGGGCATTTCAAACATCTTATCCTCTTTAAAAACCTGCACATAGCGACTTCGTTCCCTGAATTCGTAATGTGTGTGTGAATTCCCCCCATGCAGAATATGATATTCTTCCACTATATAGCATGATTGACAAGCTATGTGGCCCCATTTGAAAACAAGGCAATCAGAGACATTGCTCTTCATCCCTCGTTGCAAGGTGTTTGTATTGGTCATTGCTTGGCTACATCAATGAAATTCTGAGGCTTCATTCCGTATTAAAGCAAGCCATTAACTGACCGCTGCACCACTCAGTGGTCAGTTAATGAAAAATTAACTTCAGAGTTAAGATTTTCCATCCAGATGTTAAGTCATCGACCATCGACCACTTCACACTAATTCTACATTAGAACACAAATGCGAAATAGTGTATATACTTAGCATATAGGTTAGATTAAATTTAAGACTAATTTGCCAATAAATAAGAGCAAATGGTACATGTTTGCTTTTCCGCATTTGTTTTTAAACTAAAGTAACATACATAAGGGCATTTATAAAGAAAAGTCCGCTTTATTTCGTACACTGAATTGCCATTTCTGAATTCGGAAGAGGTATTTAATAATTATCATTGAATATGCATATGAATGTATTAAGAATTGGATTTTGACTAAATAAATCTATAATTTTAAGGTGGAAAATGTAGCATTTAAATGTAGTTATTAGGAATTAAGGGTGCAATGTATGATACTTGCAGACATCATTTACGGACAGCCCCTACTTTGCTACACCTACGCGGGTTAAAATTCCCAATATATTTCAGCTGTATTTCTCCTCTCCCTTTTTAAATAATACCTATACCAACTTCAGTATTATCAAATCTGACATTTCAGACAAAAAGCAATACAATAGTACATGGAAAGGGCCAACAATAAATGTCATAAGTAACATTAAAGGATTTCCTGGGAAAAAGAACTCTTCAATCCCAAGACATCACGTTTTTTCCTTTAAATCTTCAGGTCAGGCCTCAATGGACATTGAGCAAAACAAATATATCTTACAAGTCTACAAGATTTGATTTCATGCAGACTTACATGAGCTGAAATACTGAGTTTACTGCCATTGCAAGCTTGCAACGAAATCCCTGAATATAGAGTATATATTACTATTATAAAATACGATACATTATTCATCACCGATCAGAGTTGAGGAAAGATTTTCTTTTCTGAAAATGTGTACTCCGTAAAGACGGTACCATTAGTTTTACAAATAGCACTTATTGATTTATTTATTGGATACACAGCGGGAAATCTCTTTCATGTCTTTTCTGCAATGCACTTAACAGAATGCTCTCAGAGTGCAGTGCATGAAATAGTACATACGTTTTGCACGACCCCTTATCGTGAAACAATATCGAGCTGGTGTGCTGTCATTATCACCGTTTTCAGTATTATTATTGGAGTGGAAAAGGCGAAACGAAAGACAGTCTTGAACTTTTATCGCACCACGGACGTTATGCGAGGGGAAAAGTGAGAAATAATATCGATATGTGACAGAACGGACTTTGCAATAATCCAGCTACTTCCATTTTCATCTGCTATCATTCTTTTTCATTTCAAAATCGATAGAAAAATGACCGAAATACCAGTAAAGAAAGAATTTCTATCTTCAATCCTCATAGAACAACAAGGCCTATGTTTTGGCCGAAAATCACTATGCTGTCCTCAGAGCTGATAAGAATAATAATACCACTCTTGATAATACTTAGGTATATATATAATTAAAATAAAACAAACGGCGAAATAAATACCAAAATGCGGTATACGGATGGCTGAAATATTGAATTTTTTGTTCACACCAGTATATACTACGATTATCAAAAGTTTGGTTATACAGTCCAACCTCGTAAAGACGACACCTGGAGAAGTCGTCAAAAAAGCTGAATAAAATTTCATGTTAAAAAACTTCGGTTAAAGGACCGTTCACAAACTACATGTCTAAAAATTTAGCCTTATTATAATAAAAATTCCTAATAAAATATTACATTTAACTAAGCAGAGCAAACTGGAACACCGGATGACTTTTGGGTGCTTTGAAATAAATTAAACATGGTAGGTAAAAATGTTTGAAGTTTAAAGCAGGATTTTAACGATGCAACAGCAAAATCTAAAATTGAAATGGGGCATACAGTGAGTTACAGAAGTTGACAAGTGGCAGGGCAAATGCCAATCGTTCATATCTTCTGGCATAGTGAATAGCCAGCAGTCAAATATCAAGTATGCGATGACCATTTAATAGCACTAATTGTGTATAAAAATGAATGCAGTAGTTATAATTTATGTAGGCTAACTAAAACATTTGCAAAATATGATGATAAAATTAAAAGTATGTTTGGTATAAAGGTCTTACGCGTCAACGTATAGGAACTGGTCAGGTCACAAATATCATTACATTGGGTAACTTCCTCAAAAATTGTCAAAACCAGAGAGTATTAGTTAATGACAGGTTACAGTTGAATATGACCTGTGGAGGGATTGTAAACAAGTTTAAAATACCTGTTGCTAATGGTATGAAGATTGTTGAAGAAGTACCAAATCCATAACAGATAGAGCAATTATTCTGAAACGCACCGCACGGAAGCATGAATATATCATACGTGATTGCACATCAATTATTCGAATGGGGCAAACGTGTTTGAAGTGTCCACTGGCATCACACTATCTGACACACAAATAACCAGGGAACTGAATTGTGGTGGATTATACTTGCTGCCATCACCCGGAAGTATGATACGCCAGAATACAACTGGTGCAGCAGTACATATTCCTTAATGAACTGCAATCGAATTTGCTTTCTATTTTTTGAGATGAGTAGCTCACTTATGACCATGCTCATCTTGTATCCACAGCACGTGTCAATTCGAAAGTTGTGCAGCACCATCAAATAGGTACGGAAATGCTTGGTTTAGTAATTTTGAAAACACGGCATGCGATGTAAGCAGGGTTTGCGGGCCAGTCGATTTACGAAATCGCGTAAGAGGCAATTCATTCCATACCTGTCGAAACTTTACAGTGTGTGTGCCAGTCACTTGTATATAGTACACTGTATGATATGTAGTGCAGGAAAGGGATATCATGTCAAGAACATTTTATAAGGTTCTCCATATGGGAGATTTCAGTTTGTATGATGTCATGAAATAAATGCACCATCAACATGAATGACTGTTATTTTGGAGTAATACGGTTTTGCCACACATGCACACATTTGCACTTGACACATCTCTATATGTCCAACGCCACCGATTTGTGCAATACCCCTGCCTGGTATTAGTGAATGACCTGCGGCAGTGTATACGCACCTCACCGCAAGGACGCCAAGGTACAGGATGCTTCCACTGCAATGCAAGCTACATGCCTGCAAACCCCGCTTACATCGCATGCCATGTTTTCAAAATTACTAAACCCCATCATTGATCCAACTACTCATGCGATTGATGGAGGGTCTCCAGTCCAGCAAACAAACCCCAATTTTACCTGTTTGATCAACCTATCACTAACATAAGCAGTCCTTTCCCAAACCACATACCCTCTAGCTAAGCATTCGGGGACAGCCGCAACCTTGACCTCTACCCCCAGAACGCGCTGACTTGGTGGAGACTGCCAAGTCCACCAATCCCTCAGTAGTCTCTCCTGGAGCACTTTCAAGGTCACACACACCGACCTGAAGTACAACCAGTACCTCGTCCGCACTCTCCGCCCTAGCCTGCTCCCCACCCGTTCTCTAATGTCCTTAATCCGTGCCCCAGGAAGACTAGCTACACTAACTTTCCCTCTATCCTTACCCTGTGGCACAACAAATCTGCAGTAATGGTTGACATTCGAATCACCAATCAATACTGCAGACTTGGTTTTAACAGTCCCACTTAGACTTGCTCCTACATCCTTAGCTAAAACTCCAACCCTGTTATTAGTCTTAACCTCCGACGATACCCCCCACCCAACCCCTCACTTAGCAGTAATTGCCATTGTGATTGGACTCACCAATACTGGACTGGCCGCTGCCAGTTCGTGCATCATATACCTGGAGAGGAACATGGTGTCAGAGCATGTATACCGGACCATTACTCCGCAACATACACACATTCGTTATAAGAGAACTCGTTATAAATGGAGTCGACTGTAGTTCCCAACCTTACAACAGGTATAGCATACAGTACCAGACTTCCAAAACACAATGTAATACATTTCAACTGAGAAAAGAAATACGGGAACAGGAATGCATGATAAAAAAATCACAATAAATGAAAAGGCACTTTCAGAGAATTTCAAGAAGTCGAAAGAGAAGGTGACAATTAAATTTCATTGCTAGATCTATTCTGAAAAGAAATACATTAGAGTATGTACATTTTGAGTCAATACATACATTTAAATATTTTATGGACCCATTACGTTGCAAACACACTTCTGAAAGAAAAACAAAAGCAAATAGATATATTGCCTAACTTTAGACAGCCATGTTCCTGAAGTGAAATAAAAGCAATGTCTAATGGCTACATCGTGACACTTGTGTCAATTTACCCCATGCTGCAGTATACTTACAAACAACTTTCAAATATATAAACACCAGAGAAGTTTCTATTAGTGAATATACGTACAATTTAAAATGCTTCCAAGAAAACTGTTTGAAAGCATAACTATGAACAGTCACGTCTCTAAAAAGTTTTCAAACATGTGTTGGAGCCAATGAAGCCATAGAGTGTGTTTCTGCCCTTATAAAAATGAATTTTACCACCTCAATCAGAACAAAAGTGCTTCTTATATGGGAACTGCCCTGATAAGGGTTGCATCCTTATATGGTATGCAATTACATGGAAAATATCAAGGAGGGATGAAACCTGCATGTATATTTTATTTGGGAATACCTTCAAGGGGATCCGTTATAGAGATTCCACTGTATGCTAAAAAAATTAATGAAACCAAAAATGGAAAATAATTTAATGTTTCCACGACAGTGTAATTGCATTCGATGTTGTCATTTCTCCTCTACCATCCAAGTGTCCACAAGGGACAGTCGTAGCTTTGAAAGTTTATGGGCATTCGTTGTACGATTGCTGTTTATGTCTTAAAACAAAGTGGCACATTAAGTCCATAACGATGTAATTATCTCAAAAACGAGCAGTACTATACGTAATTTGTTTATATTTCTGTAGTTAAATCTGGAAACGGACTGCGGAGAATTAAAAAGTCAATTGAAAACTTTGATTGTGATTTTCAGGGTTATTGGATTTCTTATCTTCAAAACTACAAAAAATGAGGCAATTTAAATACACCTTGAGGTTGCTTTCGTTTAATCAGCGGACAATACAAACAAACACATTCCTGTTATGACAAAATCATGTTGCATATTGGCAGTTGACTCCTCTCAGGACTCAATCACTTGGGGAAGAGCTAGCAAGTGGCCACACCCAGGTTTAATATATCATCATCAATCATGAATTCTCAATATTTCTCATATGTACAATATTTTTTTGCTTTCTGGTAATCTGGGAAAAAGATTGGTGAAGTCATCCTCAGGGACCCTGCAAATTGTATAAATGAATGTCCTAGGGACATCAATGATAGCTAGATAAACGTAAGATGTGCGGATATGGGTATATTCAGAGGGCAGTCTACATGTCGACAATCCAAGGGCATCATCAGGACAAACTTGGTGCATATACACTGCAAGGATATCCTTAAAGGGACAGTTCACTTCGAAATGAAAAAAAATACATGTTCGCCAGAAAATTCTGCGTTTACAAACATTACAATGAATATTTCAGATCTGTCAAAATGCTCGCAAACTCGCACATCCGAGGCACAGATCTGTCAAAATGCTCGCAAACTCGCACATCCGAGGCAAACAGCCACTGCTGTGCAGGAAATCACATGAAAAATTTGGTAATCAACAGGTGGCACGCCCATGAACCAGTAAGTAAACATTACACAACGTACCTTCCTTGCAGCATACAGCCTCAATGTCCCAACCAATTCTTGGAAACTCGGCTGCTCGAATGACTGATTGCCTTTAGTCTCGGGCGACGGTTTTTGGGTGACAAAGCTTGCAAACAAGACTATGTGCAAACAAGACAATTCCCACCATAGTGAAACTATCTCTGGGATATACTATGCATCTGCTGTAACAATACATGTCAGGAATGTACACAATATCCGATACATAGTTGCATTAAGTGCAAAATTAACAAAATAATTGAGTATTATACATATATGTATAAGAATGGACATCTTGTAAGCAGATGCAAAGAATCTGCAGCTAAAATACGACTCCAAAAACACATCCTCATTTTATATCATTACCCAATGGGTTAAATGGGTTTCAATTTACAGCGTTTCGATATACTTTGAAGTTTTCAAGATTATGTCCCCTAAATAAATCCGTTATTGCCTGTATTAATTCAGAACAGGATAAGTGATCATTTGCCATTGAAAGGATTTATTGGACAGGTCAGTCAGTTGTACATTCAAAACGGTTTGTTTTTTTAATTGCATAGCCAATACTTCAAAAAATCTTGAATGACAGTAGAAAAAATTTAAATATCACAGGACAATATATATTTATGTTCATTATAATAGGTATTTAAACTAATGATTGAATCGATGCAATCATATGAAACGTCAGACACCATTATCGTGTAATTTTTCAGATTAGGAATCTGGGTTGGGGGATTGATTGTCTAGCCAGTAAGAGACACTTATGGTTTATTTAGATAAAGCACACTGGTATACCACTGGTCGGGAAGTTTGTGGAAGACCAGGAACAACAATATTAAGAAAGAATTTTTGCTTTCATTCTACAAAACAGTTTCTACTTTTATATCTCGGAATGTTTACACAGTACAGATCTGACAATTTTCTGAACAAGTTTATTTGTGATAGGTTCATGCTACTGCTCAGTATTATTGCTCTCCCACACTGATTCAACAGAACGAGAAAATATTATTTCGGTATTTTTATACTGTAGGATTTAGTCAGGTTTCTGTTTAGAGGAGGTAACATAATGCATTGCACAGCGCAAATAGTCATGCAGAATAACAGCAGTGAATGACAGTAATATGACATTTGATATACCTGACATTTCATTATGTATTTATTGCCGCCTAGCAATGTTCTAAAATTTAAGATTGCACTTCTGGGCCACCAGGAAAAATGATGACATTGACTGACATTTTCACTAAGTTTATATTGGAATCAGAAACTTCAAAGGAAATTCAATTTGAACAGTTACCTGGATCTCGCATTTGCACAAAATGTGGATATATCCATATAAGTTTTACTTGAAAGGTATTCTAATTTTATTCCTCGTTTTTCTCTTCAAGTTGCAACTCACAAACGTATATTTCATCGTTGTGCAATACACCTGTATTTTTATAAACTAGATTCAAAATAGTATAGGGAAAATAAGAGGATCCGTATTTTCAGTTAATAATGGTACTTATGTAATAATTTCTTTTATGCTGGGAGTGCATTGGAAGTAAGGTCGTGTAATTTCCAGATGTTGTGACCCTGGTTTAATACACTTCATTTTGTTTGAAACAATGAAACAATAGTTACCCTATGTCCCCATTAGTTACACTCATTCCAATGGATATACTGTATCTAAGGTTTGCATGGCACATTGCTTATAAAATATTTGGAATTTGGACAATATGAATTGACAACCATAAAGTGAGACATGGCAATTGAGATTATGATGCCGTCTGTGGCCTTGAGTGTTACTTTCAAGGTTATTTATTCCCCAACTCCTAAGCTGCAAAAGCTAGCTGAAAAGACACTTTACAGAATCCTGAGGCAGCCTAGCTATAAATTTATATGGAATTTTGGAATTTCTAATGTGATGTCAAACAAGTGAAACAGTGAATTGCTGTCAAGCTCACGCAGTGCTCAAAGGTAGGCAGGAAAACCAAAGTAAAGGATTGGTTAGCCAAACAGTACAATGGATGCTATTGTCCAGTATAGGGACCGGGCGTAGTTTTCCAGTGGCGCCACCACCGGGTAATGGGCGCACTTTAGGTGGGATAGATAAGGCAT